>CM056050.1:540608702-540716202 GCA_029574335.1 Rana kukunoris | reverse complement strand
ACATACACACACACGTATACATATACACACACACGCCAAAAACCTACAATAGTTAAAGCGGAGTTCCACCCTAAGCCCTGGTTCACACTGGGCTGCGGGAGTGAAATCGCGCGATTTCAGCTGAACTCGCGTGATTTCACTCGTTCTGGCAGTCCCGATTTCGGCGCGATTTAGGAGACATCTGTGCAGGGTTTTGCACAGATGTCAATGTAAATCGCGTCCTGAAATCGCAAAAAGTAGTACAGGAACTACTTTTTGAAATCGGTGCAGCGCCGCAGATGCGGCGCCGCACCGATTAGGACGGTGTCATTGCCGGCAATTGCCGCCGATTTGAGATGCGATTTCACATGTGAAATCGCATCTCAAATCGAACTAAAATCGTACCCAGTGTGAACCTGGGCTTAAAATCACTTTGTTTCATTCCATCCATGCTGTTTTTTTTTTTTAATGCATGTACTTACTTTATATAAAATCATTGAATTTCAGGCACACCGCGGTATGTCGCCGCTATAAGGTGTCACGCCTTCCGGAAACAGCCGATTAGCATTCGGCTCTTCTCAGCGCCTGCGCACAGACCCAGGAGCTGACTGCGCAGGCGCCGTATATAGCCGCGTCACGCCCTCCGAAAAAAGCCGAACTAGGACCGGCTATTTTCGGCGCCTGCGCAGTCAGCTCCTGGGTCTGTGCGCAGGCGCCCGAGAAGAGCCGAATGCTAATCGGCTGTTTCCGGAAGGCGTGACGCCTTATAGCGGCGACATACCGCGGTGCGCCTGAAATTCAATGATTTTATATAAAGTACATGCATTAAAAAAAAAAAAACAGCATACTGGCGCTGACGCCAGTATGCTGGATGGAATGAAACAAAGTGATTTTAAGGGTGGAACTCCGCTTTAAATCTGGTGTATAACAAAAAAATAATTCTTGTACGATTTGTCAGATAGAGGACATTTCCAAGGGCAAATCAGAGCTTGCTACTCTTTCTGGCAATCAGGGACCGCTAAAAAATATATATTCTGTAAAGTGTATGTAGATTCAAGTACAAAAATGTAATGTATGGCGTAGATATGGTGGCTGCATTCGTTTTCTTTTTCCCCCACATTTGTTTTCTTTATTTTTACCTGCTATTCTTGCCATTAACACACCTCCTGCCCTAGAGTGACAACTGTACTGAGCGGTGTTGTCACCCTAAGACAGGGAATGTGTTTGGACTACATAACAGTATGGGATTGATTTACTAAAACTGGAGCATGCAAACTCTGGTGCAGCTCTGCATAGAAACCAATCAAGTTTTGTTGTCAAGGATGAATTGAACAAGCTGTAGTTAGAAGCCGACTGGCTATCATGCACAGCTGTCTGAGCACCAGTTTTAGAAAATCAACCCCTATGTTAGGACTATATAACAACTTCCTCCCTTTTCCATAACAGGGGAGGTGTTTTGTAGTCCACAAAAATAGCAGGGAACAATGCCACCTGATAACAGTCCATAAAGAGAGAGTACAGGAAGTTATGAGCTCACAAGATGTCCGGTTGGATTGTACAAATTGTACTGTAACAGATCAAAAGAGAGCGAAATCAGAGAAACTTATTGTTAAAGTTTACACATACTTTAAGCAAAGATTGAACAACCATTGGAGTCGATGCTTTCAATTTTACTCTTATAAAATGGGAATAGGCAGTTCTCCGATTCTTTGTGGATCCTGAGAGATCTTCCTATGTATGGTTGGTCTAAAGGATTGCACTTCCAATACGCAATAATAAGCATTCTGAAGTTACATCAGCATTGGTGTCCGTTGTAGGAAACGTTTAGATTGCTGTCATTCAGGCACGTGTCTTCAGACAATTATTGTTTGGAATGCAGTTATTGAATCTGTCCTGAGATTACAGGAAACATCTGAACATGCAAATGTTGTCTGCCTTATTCAATATCTGAGGTGGTGCAATATGCTGTAGTCTATAGCAACCAAACCTTGTATGTACAATGTAACAATCTATTTCTCCAATTTGCTCCCTTCTGGGCTGGGAACCATTGAAAGAGTCTTATTGGATCTGTACGACAAATGCAAAGAAGCCGTTTATCTAGCCAGAAATCTTGTGAGCTGATAACTGTCCAGAGGCAGAGAGTACAGGAAGAAATCAGTTGGCATTGTTCCCTGCTAGCTTTGAGAGCTACAAAACACCTCCCATCTGGTATGGAGAATAAACAGGGGTGGTACGTAGTCCCAACACATTCCTGGTCCTAGAGCAACTATGCTACACAGTACAGCGGTCTCCTTAGGACAGGAAGTGAGGTGGTGGCAGGATTATCAGATTAAAATAAAAGGAAAGAAAGTGGAAAAAAAATAAAAACAAATGCAGCCACCACATCTAAGGACCAATAAACTGCAATTTTTGTTCTTAGGTTTAGATACACTCAAAGGCTGGGTTCACACCTCTGTGCGGAGCGGAGCGGCATCCGCTGCGTTCCTGTTCACCATTTCAGGTCCAATTTCGGACCAAATTTTTTTTAGCGGAATATGGATCTGAAAAGGGACCAGAAGACGCACTGGACTCCTGTGCAATTCGCTCTTCAGCTGTGTAAACCGACTCCACTGAGAGCCAGTCATATGCGCCTGTCATGCGAATTGGATGCGGGGAAACCTGCTTCCAAGTCGCAATCGTGTGAACCCGGTCTAAAGCCTCATACACGCGATCGGACTTCCAACTGACTTTTCCGTGGATTTTGCTCCAAAGGGCGTTGTCCGTGAACTTGGTATGCATACACACGGCCGGACTTTTTCAGCCAACAAACACGAACGTAGTGACGTAATAGACGCCACCCTTTGGGCAACTTCTGCTATTGTCTGATCATTGGTTCTGAGCATGCGTGTTTGTACTTTGGACTTTAGTCCGATGGACTTGTGTACACACGATCGGATTAGCCGACGTAGAATTTTGTTGCCGGAAAGTTTGTCTGTTCACACAGTGAACATTTGTCCGATGAAAAAGTTAGTCCGATGGAGCGTACACACAGTCGGAAAAAACAGGTCTGTCGGGAGTTTGTTCTCCAAAATTCCGATCGTGTGTACGATCGTGGGCCTTAAGGCTACTTTCACACTGAATGTGTTTTTCAGGCGTTTTAGCGCTAAAAATAGTGCCCGATAACCGTCTCCCATGCCACCCCAGTGTGAACGTCTGAGTGCGTTTTACACTGGGGGTGGTGCGCTTGCGGGACGTTACAAAAAGTCCTGCAAGCAGCATCTTTGCGGTAGTTTTGGAGCACTGTATACATCGCCCCTCCACCGCCCCTGCCCATTAGAATGCATGGACAGCGCTTTTAAAGCGCCGAAACACGGACGGTGTTAACCCTTTCGGGGGTTAAAAGCGCCCTTTTATCGTCCGAAAAGTGCCTACGCGGTGTCACCCCAGTGTGAAAGTAGCGAGATAGCCGCTACATAATAGCTGCTACAGGTTACTGCCCATTATGCTATGCAGAACCTAATGGGCAAAAGTCAGCAGACCACAACACTCTATACCATTGTTCCTGAACAGACTAAACAAAACTCCGAAAAAGACACAAATTGTCCTCCCAGCAGAAAACGCAGTGATTTATGTGAAGGGTAAAAAATGGCTGGAACTCTTAAGAAAACAGACAAGTTCCGATGGACAGAACTCTGGAAAAGAAAAGTTGGATGTAGATCTGACCATCCCCCCCCATAAAGCCTCATTCACACGGCCATTGACAAACCTGCGATTACAGAACATTTGTAAACGCATGTAAAGACATAGAATATTTTTGATAATTCACACTTTGCATTTACTCGTGTTTATGTACATTTAGTTCAGCTATGATAAGGAAAATTCTGTGAGTTAAGGGACAGATTGGATACTTTTACCATGTCTAAACGCACAGAGCTACGCATTAGGGCCAATTTATACTGTTGTTCTCCATAATAAAAATAGTGCGTTCCCATCTCAGCGCTATACAGCGTGTTTGAAAACTACGACATGTGCGTTCTTCTCTATGTTTTCAAAAAATCAATGGCAGCGCATCAAAAAAATCATAGAAAATGCGCCTTGATGTTTTGGCTAACAAGTCTTGGTGAATCACTGATATCCTTATCCAATTGAAATTCTACATTTAAAAACACATTAGAAACGTGTCCCCCAAAGGTATCTCAACACACAAAGGAAACACGGTGATGCATGTGATGCACCCAACGCTACAAAAAAAAAACGCACATCTACGCACATTCAAGATCTAAGGCCGTGTACACACGATCAGTCCATCCGATGAAAACGGTCCGGTTAACCGATGAAGCTGACTGATAGTCTGATGTGCCTACACGCCATCGGTTAAAAAAACGATCGCGTTAGAACGCGGTGACGTTTACCTGTTTTAACACAACGACGTGCTGAAAAAAAGTTCAATGCTTCCAAGAATGCGTCAACTTGATTCTGAGCATGCGCAGCCTTTTAACTGATGCTTTTGCATACTAACGATCGGTTTTGACCCACCAGTCAGGCATCCATCAGTCAAATTTTAAAGCAAGTTCTCTTTTTTTGACCGAAGGATAACTGACCGATGGGGCCCACACACGATCGGTTTGGACCGATGAAAACGGTCCTTCAGTCTGTTTTCATCAGTTTTTACCGATCGTGTGTACACGGCCTAAGTGTTCCTAAATGCACATAAAGGCAGGTACATTTAAATGCAGGAGAATCCAAACTGGGACATAGCCCAAACACAGAATGGCAGTGTGAGGCTGCGTACACACATACGAGAACCTTGTCGGGCTAAACTCATCGTTCCGCCCGTCAAGGTTCCCGATGAGCGGCCGAAAAAGCTAGTCAAGCCAACTAAAACCTTTTTTTAATAGGTTGGGGAGGGTTACAATTTTATCTCAGGCCGCGTACACACGTCCGAGAACCTCGTCGGGCTAAACTCATCGTTCCGCCCGACGAGGTTTCCGATCAGCGGCCGAAAAAGCTAGTCGAGCCAAAGTCCTCATTGAACAACGAGGAAAAAGAGAGCGTGCTCTCTTTTTTGGCTCAACGAGCTTCCCGACGGGACGCTCGTCGGATGTGTACACACGACCGAGGACCTCGGCAGACTATGTCTCCCAGCGAGCTTCTCGCTGGATTCTGCCGAGGTTCTCGGTCGTGTGTACGGGGCGTGAATGTACTGTAGCCTAATGCCTCGGACACACGATCGGAATTTCCAATGGAAAAAAGACAGACGGAATTTTTTCATCGGATATTCTAACTGTGTGTATGGCCCATCTGTCTTTTTCCGTCGGAGTTAGAAAGAGAACATGTTCTCTTTTTTTTCCCCGGAAGGAAACAATTTCTATAGGAAATTCCATTCGTCTGAACGGAACTCAATGTGACGCATGCTCGGAAACCTTGAACTTCCTTTTTCTAGGCTTGTCGTAGTGTTGTACTTCACCGCATTTTTGACGGTAGGAATTTGGTGTGTCCGTGGGTATGCAAGACAGCTTGAACGGAATTCCATCAGAAAAACCGATTCCGACAGAAAATCAGATTGTGTGTACAGGGCATTAGAGAAGGTAACGAGGACCCAATTACTAGGCTGTGCCCATTAATGTGTGCCCAGGAGGGATTGTTGAGAGAATAATCTCTGATGTATAATTAGAGATGGTAGCATGAGAAAAGATTCTGCTGAAATGTCTCTTGGGAAGATTTCATCATCAGCCATAGGGAAGCAGCCTTCAGACAGACGTGTATCAGAACCTAACTAGACAGTGACTAACATGTCATCCACTAAGACAACTGACACAACAAAATACACTTCAAAGCACCAGTGAGCTTATTGAGAATGAATCAGACACATGTGAAGATCTCCATACAAGACCCGACAGACACTTTCCCCGAGATACACAACCGAGCGAGATCCAGTCTGGGAGAGGTTGCGTACCACGAGTTGTATCTGACTCTATGAAGTTCTTTGGTCCAGCTTTCTGGGCACCATGTCTCCTTAGGCTTCAGAGCATTTTCCATTGAATTTTTGTTGGCAATTTTTTTGACGAGGTAGGTTGCCAGATCTTTCCCAAACCTTCCCATTTGTTTGGGCTTTGAACCAGCATGCAGAATGTGATAACACACGTGCGCAGCCAATTTGTACACACATAGTAGGGCCAATGAAGACAGGAACCAATTAACCTACAGCACGTCTTTAAAGCACTCTGAGAAAACCACACAAGCACAGGGAGAGCGAGCACACTCCATGCAGATAATGTTCTGGTCGCATAGGCAGCAGGTATTACCAAGTTAATGACTATTAAACTCTTTCCACTCCAAATTCAAAAATGCATTGACAACATGCATCATTAAGACTCCATTCACACTTGTACGACTCCAAAGTTCCCCCAAACGTTGAAGTGCAAATTTGATGCAACTTTGGATGGCTGCAACTTGGATGTGACTTGTTGTCCCTCTGCAAAGTGGGACCCACTGTTGCATGTAAAATATTCAGGGACAATTTTCATGCAACTTTCAAGGGGTAACATTAAAGTCTACGGCTCTCAAGGTGCATGAAAGTCAGACCAAAGAAGTGCAGGAACTACTATAAAGTCGCTGCGACATTTGACATTCTGTGTCATTTGGTCCCCTGTAAGACCTAAAAAACCTGGCTGATTCTGACAGTTTCTCCTCTCCCCTCTGTAAACTGACCACAGTGTATCGTGGCTGCTGAGACCAGACACTGGTCAGTTAACATGCCTCTGTCATCAGCAGCCTTCTATCTGCTCTCCTTTCTGCTCCTGTGTCCTCCTCCCCCTCCCCTCTTTGTGTGTGAGCCGCCCCTCCGTCCTCCAGCGTCTCTCAGAACACTAACCTGTATACACCATTAGCACTGCCTCCTATTGCAGTGCCCCCCTCTGTGAATGATTTATAAATATAAATGCTGTAAATACCTCATTTCACAGCCGAGATTGCGATCACATGACCAGCCAGCTCTCTCCTCCAGACTGACATCAGCAAGGAAATCTTAGCCCCGTCTGCTGCATCTCTCAGAGCAGAAAAGGAGAAAGCTGGCCAGTCATGTGATCGCAATCTTGGCAGTGAAATGAGGTATTTGCAGCATTTATTTTTAAAATCACACACCGAAGGGGACACTACAATAGGAGGCAGTGCTGATGGAGTATACAGGTTAGAGTAGCTTAACAACCACTTTAACAATGCTGCTGTCCAAGAGTGGTTCCATAAATTTAGTGGAGGAGTGATTGTTACTACCTTAAGACAGGAAGTGTGTTACTGGCTGAATCACTCGTTAAAAATAAAGCAAAAAAAGCCCCCCAAAAAAAAGAAAAGTAATGCAGACATCACATCTAGTATGCTGCAATATATAAAAGATTTTTGTTTTGCGGTTCAGATATGCTTTTCATTGCTGGTATTAACCCCTGCAGCACTGGAGGATAACTGCTGCGGGGAGGGGGGCAGAGGACAAAAGATTTCAACTAGGACAGCAGCACCCAACCCAAGGGACACTTTATTGAATGTAAGTATTATCCCCTGTCCTGATTAAAAAAAAAAAAAAAAGGAACAGAAAACTTAAAAAAAAAAGGCTTTAAAGTGGAACTAAGATTCCACTTGGGTTTCTGAGCTTTTGGCGTTTTTTTGCCAAAGCTCCTAAACTCAACTCCATAAAGGCCTACTTGGTTGATTTACAAAAGGCAAATCCACTCTGCACTACAAGTGCACTTGGAAGTGCAGTCGCTGTAGATCTGAAATGATGCGAATCCCTGCCGATTTAATCGTCCAATCATGTGCAAGCAAAACATTTTTTTTTTCCTTGCATGTCCCCCTCAGATCTACAGCAACTGCACTTCCATGTGCACTTGGAAGTGCACAGTGGATTTGCTTTTAGTAAATAACCCCAAATGTGTCCATGTACACATAGGGGGTTTAGGAGCTGCTGAGTTTAGAGAATGTTCGACCTTCCTCTCCTGAACGCAGACTAATCGCATTCAGGATCGGAACATTTTGACCGCCGGCCACAAAACGCACAAAATCATGGTAAAATCATGGAGCGATTTTGCCACATTTTGCCGGCGGTCAAAGTAGTTCAAGTGTACATGAAGCCTGAAAGCCACAGAATACTCACCTTCGTTCCAACGATGTAAAGGTTGGATCTCTCGTCGACTACTTAAATCTTCTTCTGGGTGCTGGGTTTTCAGCTTGTTGATTGGCTGGTGGGGGTGGCATCACTTCCACGCATGTGCACGAGAGTCACTCGTCGCTGCGCCAATAATTTATGCCGAAGTGCACTTGCACAGCTCAGTGGACATTCAGAAGAACATTGTGAACAGGCAGGTAAGTTTGTTTTATTGTCGAAGAGGCATAGGGGTAGATTCACTAAATTCAAATACCAATAGTTACACTCATTTTCCCCCGAGTTTAGTGAATGTGGTGAAGCTTCACTTTGTAAAGAATATCCAATTAGGTGCCAGGAAAATTAAAACAGCCATTATGGTTGGTTGTACCCGATTGGATGATGGAAATTAGAAGAGTGCACAGTCTATTTGCCCTTAGTAAATCCAACCCATAGCATATTTCTTCTGCAAAAAAAATAAAAAATTCACTATCACAATTTTATTAGCAAAAGTGCCACTTTAACTACTGCATGCCCAAGAGCCTTTTCTTTTTTTCTGACGAATGGGCCCCACAAAGTGCCATGACAACCATTTAAAGGACGACTTTTAGCCCCAAAGAATCTGCAAACCTAAAACAAAAAAGTGGAATTTCACATGAAAGCGCTGTACTTATCGTTCTACGGATTCCTCGATGGGATTACTGGGAAGAAATGTAGCTGTGTGGTGGGAAATATCACTCCCTTCATTCCTGATTATCTTTCACACATTTCCATGCATTACAATAAGTTATTGAACTAGTTCTTTAACTGGTCCTTTAAATGTAAGAAGAGGCTCAGAGTTGGACTCATCCCATGGTGGACCAGAGCTACGAGTGACTCAAGTCTTCCGACCTTGGCAGTAACAGACAGACTTCCCACTGTATAAACAGAAAATGTAACACCAGCAGAGCCTGAAAAAGACTGGTGATAAACTGCGTGAACGTGTGATCCTTCGTGAGCAGACAAGCATTCCAAGCGTTACGTTAGACGAGCGTTTTAAAAGGATTTTGCAAGCATATTCTACAGTAGTTTTGAGGATTTTTTATTTTCACATCATTTCCTAGAACATGCTTTTCTACATGATACAGAGAGAAGAAGTCCTGTAAATGGAGCATGCAAAAAATGTAATGCCCCCTACCGGGCAACAAGATCAGTTCACAAAAATGCCATTGAGCAGCATAGTTTATTACTAATGAGTGAATGTTTGCATCTCGTTGCACTGAAAGGTGTTCTAATAAATAACATCCGAGTATCTGTCCTTGATGACACTACAGAACACATTCACTTAGGCTGGCCATACATTATACAATCTTCTTGTACAGTTTTTCTTTAGGATTTACCAAAACCAAATAATATAAAGTCAACCCTAAACACTTTAATTGTATATGCAATCAGACAGGCCCTTGCTCTACACAGTTGAAGGTAAATCTAAAGGAAATTGAACAAGAAAATTGTATAATGTATGGCCAGCTTTGCATTGGTCAGCTCACTCAGGGTCCTTTCACACGGGCTTGTCCACTTGGCAGACTTCGCTTGCTCAGCAGGGATCAATCTGCTGATCTGGCAGATGACAGGTCCGTCTCCGCTAACTGTGCGGAGACGGACCTATCAGAGTCCCGCTCACCTCTATGGGGAGATCGGACTACAACAGAACGCCCGTCCATTTTAATCCCATCCAATCCCCCAGACGAATGGAAAATATGGTCACTATCCGTCTGGATTTCATTGACAGGATCAGATAGCAGCGGGTGTCAGCGCTGACATCCGCCGCTCCATAGGAGTGAATGGAGGCTCAGGCTTTGATCTGGTCCGCATGAAAAACTGACAAGCAGATCTGATCTGAAAGCCCATGTGAAAGGGGCCTAAGCAGAGTGAGGCCGCGTACACACGTCCGAGAAGAGGTTCCCGATGAGCGGTCGAAATAGCTCGTCGAGCCAAAGTCCTCATTGAACAACGAGGAAAAAGAGCGTGCTCTCTTTTTTGGCTCGACGAGCTTCCCGATGGGACACTCGTCGGAAGTGTACACACGATCGAGAACCTCGGCAGAATCCAGGCTCGCTGGGAGACATATTCTGCCGAGAAGCTCGGTCGTGTGTACGGGGCCTGAGGCTGTCAACGCAGCCATAGACATAGTAGACCAGGGATCTCCAAACTACCGACCACCAACTGCTGCAGAACTGCACGTCCCATGAGGCATTGTAAAACGCTTACATTCACAGACATGACTAGGCATGATGAGAATTGTAGTTCCTAAACAACTGGAGGGCTATAGTTTGGAGACCGCTGCAGTAGAGGTTCATACTCATCTAAATAGATCTATGCTGCTTCTATACCACGCCACCTCTACGCCGAGAACTAAGTAATCAAAAATTGCTGATCCCTCAGTTCTCAGGTCTGCTCTAAGCACTGTCAGTCACCACTCTGTGCTCTGCATTACTGTGACAGGGATGGTAGTGGCTGAATCAGGTTCTCAGTGGCTCACTGGAAGGCTGAGCCAGCTGCTGGACAGGCATCTGGGAAGATCCTGACATAATTTCCAGGATCCCTGCACGGCCTGGAACGGCCCTGTGACATCAGCCAACAGAGGGCTTTACAATCTGGGTAACAGGAGTGCAGACCTAAGTGCACTCCTGTGACCAACAGAACTATGGGCAAAAAGCTTTGAACATCTCCTTTAAGGCTTCTTCAACATTGGAATTGCATCAGTCTGTTTTTGACCTGCGATAAGACAGATCAAAAACAGCCTGCAACGTATTCCTATGTGTGATCACATATAAGCAGTTGCGCATCCATCCCATTTTTGGGTTGCTGCATATCATTTAAACAGAACACAATAAGGTTTGTTCACTTTTGCGGACCTGAAAGGATATGAGTGGAAATAGGTGGACGCACCTCCATCTACATACAAACACCCAAAGGGATTACAGGAGTTTGTTTTTAAATCATCACTAGATGGAAGAAAAAACCAAAACAAACACAGAGGTCATAAGTGACATCCTTTTCTGTTCTAATCGGACTCAGCAGGTGATCAATCTATGGACCCCCTACTGACAATCAATAGAGAGTAACCATATGAAAAGGATCCAAATATATCATAGGCCTTGAAATATCAAATACTATTTTATCCAATTATGTCTGTGACTTACTGTTGCAATAAAGTTTATTTTGGTGCCATAAATATCCAATACTGCATAACATATTGAAAAGGGGAAAGTAAAATAAAGAGAAAGGCGGTTTAGAATAACGCTGCTAAATAAGGTAGAAGGGATATCAAGGTTTAGCCCTGTGGCCCACAAGTGTTCCGTCACTCTGTAGTTATGCCTAGCTGTGGTTCTCCTCACCGCTTCGATACAATGACGTGAGTACCTAGCATGTGTGGAATGACATTACTCTGTAGAGAGGAATGCTAGTCAGGGTTTCACAAACAATATCTATACCAAACTGGAATGGCAAGTAATACTGTGTGTACTTTAGTAGGATAATCTACTACTACTAATATAGATTCATTTACCACCCAAGAGTCGGAGAGTAGAATTTAGTAGTCAGATGGCATTTTAGGCCGTGTCCTCACAGAGGTGAGGACACAAAGTGGGGGTGTTAGTTAAAGCGGAGTTCCACTTGGCATGTCATTTTTTTTGGGGGGGGGGAGTGGGGGCTTCAGGAGGAGTGGGACTTCCTGTCCCACTTCCTCCTTCCGCCGAGGGGCTGGTTAGGCGATTAGCTTAATCGCCTATCTTCAGCCCCTCCCTGTAGGCGATCGTCTAGGACACGTCACAGGTCCTAGGCGATCGTCTGTCCAAACGGACGGCGCAGCGCCGCGCCGTTCGCACAGTGCCGCTCACGCATGCGCAGTGGGTGCCCGGCCATGAAGCCGGAAGCTGTCACGGCCGGGTGCCCACACTTGGCATGAAGACGCCGGCCGGGGAGGGGGGGGGGAGAGGAGCGGAGCCCCGGCTGGCGTGTCGCTGGAACCCTGGAGCAGGTAAGTGTATGTTTATTAAAAGCCAGCAGCTACACTTTTTGTAGCTGCTGACTTTTAATAAACATACAAATGGGCTGGAACACCCCTTTAAGGTGGAACCCATAACAACAGGGAACATACATTCCACATTAGTAATTACCCTACAAAAATTTGTGTGTGTTGTAAACTGCCTCCAGCATTGACCTGTTTCTTCTTGTTGGAGGCTGCCATTTTTCTGAAGCCCAAAGCCTGAACAACAGTAAATAATAGAGCGGAACTAAAACCATAAATTTCAAGGTTTAAAAAAAAAACTGTTCCTAGAATATAGGGATTGCCAACTGTCCATTTGCTTGTGTCCTCAACCAAACGGTCAAATCATCAAATGGCTGGTGTCATAACTGACATGTGCAGCACCATGGGAGTTACAGATCAAACAGAAGCAGCTTCCCTGACTTTAAACGATAGAAGGGTTTAATTCCACTTTAGGGCCGTCAGCAGATCGGCCTCTACAAACTCAGCAGTGCCTAAAAATAAAGAGCAACAGAGCATGTGTAGAGAAGGCGAAACAGTGTATTACTGGAAATTAAACAGTATAGGCACTTCTTTTTAGGCTGGGTTCACACACTGCCGTGCAGGGCGGCTCACAGCAGGGGTCCAGTGCATCCCTGTTCACTGTTTCAGGTCAGATTTTGGTCCAAATTTTTGTCTGAATTCGAACCTGAGACAGACCAGAGGAAGCACAGGACTCCTGTGCAATTCGCTCTGCAGCCGTCTCGGAGATGTGTGAACCGGCTCCACTGAGAGCCTGTCACACTCTCCTGACATGCAAATTGGATGCAGAGAAACCAACATCCAATTTGCAATAGTGTGAACCCAGTTTTAATGTTTTACATAGCTATACCTGCAAAGGGGACCAGCCTGAAGTGTTCTAGCAAGACTTTTCTGACTAAAGTTCGACTTTCAACACTCTCAATACCAAGGACTGGTGAGACTTAATAGCATGTGCAATACGGGAAAAGATAGTGGTAGAAACTAAAACACATACATATTTATTTTTAATCGGCCAAAAATCCAGTAATTCTCTACAGTCAATCTTCTGATTTACACACATCTGCCACAATGCACATATAGGCAGGTACCAAATATACTGTATTTATTGGCTTATAACACTCATGTTTTTACCCTGCAAATAATGTGTGCGTGTTATACGCCGATACTGCAATTTGGGCTTCCTTGGAGAGAACGAGGAGGGGGGCGGGATGAGCGCCATCAGATTACATACAGCAAGAATCTCCTGTTTACTCAGCGGCCCCTGTAATAGGAAGTCTCGTCTCCTGGGCCAGCATTGGACCAGTGTTCTGTCCATCATAGAAGCCGGTCCAGGAGGCGGAACTTTGAATTAAAGAGGCCGCCGAGTAAACAGGAGATTCTCGCTGTATGTAGTCTGACGGCGCTCATCCCGCCCCCCTCCCTGAGATGGGCATTAATCAGGCTGCATTTATGGCAATGGGGAGGCTACAGCTGGGCATTAATCAAGCTGCATTAACCACTTTAGCCCCGGACCATATTGCTGTCCAAAGACCAGAGCACTTTTTGTGATTCGGCACTGCGTCGCTTTAACTGACAATTGCGCGGTCGTGCGACGTGGCTCCCAAACAAAATTGGCGTCCTTTTTTTCCCACAAATAGAGCTTTCTTTTGGTGGTATTTGATCATCTCTGCGGTTTTTATTTTTTGCGCTATAAACAAAAATAGAGCGACTATTTTGAAAAAAATTACATATTTTTAACATTTTGCTATAATAAATATCCCCAAAAAAGATATAAAAAAACATTTTTTTTCCTCAGTTTAGGCCGATACGTATTCTTATACATATTTTTCGTAAAAAAAAAAAAAAATCGCAATTAGCGTTTATTGATTGGTTTGCGCAAAATTTATAGCGTTTACAAAAAAGGGGGTAGTTTTATGGCATTTTTATTAATATTTTTTTTTTACTAGTAATGGCGGTGATCATCGTTTTTTTTTTCGGTACTGCGATATTATGGCGGACACATCGGACACTTTTGACACATTTTTGGGACCATTGGAATTTTTAATAGCGATCAATGCTATAAAAATGCATTGGATTACTATAAAAATGCCATTGGCAGTGAAGGGGTTAACACTAGGGGGCGGGGAAGGGGTTAAGTGTGTTCCTATTTGTGTTCTAACTGTATGGGGGGGGTGGACTCACTGATCTTCCGTTCATACATTGTATGAACGGAAGATCAGCGTTTCCCCCGCTGACAGGAACGAGCGCTGTGTGTTTACACTCACAGCTCTCGTTCCCCGCTCTGTAACGAACGAGCGCGTGTGCGTGCGTGCCCGGCGGCGAACACGCGCGTGGGACTCGGGGGCGAGCGGGGGGCGCGGGCCGCGCGCACGCGCCCCCTAGCGGCCGCGAAAGTCCCGACGTAGAGCTACGGGCTCTCGCCCAGGAGAGCCGACCTGCCGCCGTAGAACGACGGCGGCTAGTAGTTAAAGGGTAATTGTGAGGCTACAGATTGGCATTGATTAAGCTCCATTAATGGGACATTGTGAAGCTGCAGATGGGCATTAATCAAGCTGCATTGATGGGCAATTTTGAGGCTGTAGATGGGCATTGATCAAGCTGCATTGATGGGCAATTTTGAGGCTGTAGATGGGCATTGATTAAGCTGCATTGATGGGCAATTTTGAGGCTGTAGATGGGCATTGACCAGGCTGCATTGATGGGCACTGATCCTTACTTTGCTTTTAAAGTTCATTTAAAATGGATTTTTTTTTCCTGAAACTTCCCTTCTAAAATGAAGGTGCGCGTTATATGCCGATAAATGTGGTACTTCCCACTTCAGCTCCTTATTTCAACCCCATGCCTCCAGTCCTCCTAATAGATATTTAGCACACACCCCGTTGTCCAATTAGCTGTGATATGATCTATGAAGAAGTAAAGCATTCTTCCTCTTCCAAGTAAAACAGTAAACATATATAATTCAACTGTGTATTCAGAGTTCTACTTTAAGCCTTGCCATAGGAAGGAAGTCATTTGGTTCCAGGATTAAGGAGCCAATTGGGGAATAACTATGTAAAACAAGATCACACATTAAGCCTCAACTTTTCCAACATTTTTACACACAACACATTATTGGAAACAAAGTAGGTCAAGGCGGTTATTAGGCCAAGTAAAAAAAATAATGTATATTTGATGCTTCAATACTCTGGAGATGAAGTGTACCAGAAACAAGGGTGCAGCCAACCAGCTGAGAATCAGAACATCCCTCAAAGCTCTACCAGCTGCTCCTCAGATGCTCTGGCAAGGACTTTGCTAAGGAAAACACTTTCTACTTTGTACTTCCACAATTCCCATGTACAGACTTTTTCTGCTCAGTCTGAATTTATCAAAACATTCATTTAAACACTAAAGGACAATGATAAATATAGCCATGTTGTGCAGTATTTCATGAAAATTCCTTGACGTGTTCCCTTATAAGGCCTTTCTGCATTAGACCCGTGTAATGCAAGGATCCATGGCAGCTTCTGACTCACAGCTCTGTCATGCGACAGCATCAGATGGTCAGCCATGGAACATGACACAAGAATTGTACAGACTTCTGAAAACTGCTCATAGGTTTATTTCAGGGCATAATGGAGGTTTTCATCTTTTCTGGAAGCCAGGTGTAATCTTAGGGGTCTCGGTACACCTATGCATGCGTTAGGGGCATTGTGATGCACATACAGTAAATGCATGTGCAACACATCAAGTAGTGTATTTGCTTTGAAATGCTATTCATTTTAAATTGCCTTACCCAAAGTACATTATAGTAAAGAAACACGCCTACTTATTAGCACACCCCAACTCACAGATGTGAATGCACTGTACACCGTGGTGCGCTGTGTTGGCCAGAAATTGTGCGGGTGTGCTTTTTCTCATGTTGATGCTTGTTAAAGCACACCTTGCAGTAAAATCCAATGACTACTCTAGGAAACTGCTATACAGTATATTAGGACAAATGTGTACCCAGAGAAGTCAAAAGGATACAAAAAGACTACATACTCGCCTTACAATCCTACTGGTGAGATCCTGGGAATGATGAAGATCCCCAGTCTCAGGGTTGCCAACTTTCAGTAAATTTACGAACAGTTTGTAAAATCTGTACTTTTTGCATCTGTCCTTGAGGCTGGGTTCACACTTGTGCAGTGAGAATTTCAGCTCTTTTATCTCTGCAGACAGATAAGAGAAGTGTTCAGCAGATTAGCTCAGTTTTTGCTGAGAATTTGGAGACCTGGGGGAAGTTCTGAGTGAGAGGAGAGTGGGGGAGAAATGTATTGAGCTGAATGAGAGAAATTCCTGAAGAGAACTGAACACATCTGCGAATCAGCTGCGTACCCATAGAAGATAATGGGACTGAATTCGCACCTGAGCCGCACCGCAAGGCCTCCACAACGCATACGGATTTCCGGCAATGCGCAGTGTGAATGCATCGCACATATGTGAACCAGCCTCATTGAAAACAATGTATTTAAAAATGTTCTGCGTATTAGATGCGGTTTAAGCCGCAACCAATTCGCATAGGTGTGAACCCGGCCTGAATGTTACGGACATGTGGGCTGCATGTCCGTAACTGACATTCATGGACAGATGCAACAATTATGGATTTTACAAACTGTTCGTAAATTTACTAAAAGTTGGCAACCCTGCCCAGTCTTGCGTAAAGATGCTTTTGCATTACACTTGAGTGTCTTCTCATGAGATTTAGGGTATTCATTGTTCCCCAGAAATCTCATTGGAAGGATAGTGACACAACACCCTGCAATCCAGAAGATGGGGGTAAGGTTTGGCTGCGTTACTTAATTTATTTCTCAGTCCAGTAGGCTCTGGTGTTCTCCCTTTCTATCTGAGACCCAGGGTTGTGGGAAGGCTCTTAGCATTATCATGTATAAGCCAGAGTGCCATAAAGAGGAGGCTGGTAGGGGGACCGGTCATACAGATGCTGGGTGCCTGCCGAAGCCTGCCAGAGCGAGAAATATGGTAAGTATTACATCTCCGCCCTTAGATTTAAAGCGGTTTGTAAAGCATAAACATTTTTTACCTTAAAAGCGGAGGTCCACCCTAAAAAAAAAAAGGCTACAAAAAATTTGAAGAAAAAAATTAAATAAATTTTTTATTTTTTAGACTTACCAGAAGTGGCTGTTACTAGGCAGATCTGCTAATCTGCCTCTTCCTTGTCCGCGGTGGGTCTTCTTTCTTCTCCTCATTGCGCTGCCTCCTCGGAAATGGGGAGCGGCATCTTCTGGGACCTTGTGTGTGTCCCAGGAGTCGTCCGCCCATTCACATAGCACCGCGCGGCTTACGCATGCGCAGTAGGGAATCGGGCAGTGAAGCCGCAACACTTCGCTTCCGGATTCCCTCACAGAGGATGGTGGTGGGGAAACCGAGACCCGAGCAATTGCCGACATTGCGGGCACTCTGGAAAGGTAAGTATCCTTATTAAAAGTCAGCAGCTACAGTGCCCCAGCCAGCGCCAGCAGGGGACCCGAAAAGAGGAAGTTTGTGGCTGCTCTGTGCAATTCCATTTGCTAGGTTTGCTATTACAAAAAAAAATACCTTTACAATCACTTTAACATTTAAATGGGAATTAAGCCCTCCTATCGTATTCAGCCAAGGAAGCTGCAATCTTGGCCTCTGTTTGACTCTTCAACTGCCATGATGCTGCATGTGATCAGTTATGACACCAGCCATTTGATGGTTTGACAGTATGGTTGAGAACAGATCTAATGTGACAGTTACATTCCTGACATGTCCCGCAAATTATTTGCATGTATACCTAAATAGGGGAAGCCATATTTGCTCAGTCCATATGCAAGTTTTGCTTCCTTTTTGCGCTACCTGGCAGCTTTACTTCACTGCTTCTGCCCACTGCAATGCAAGTCTACAAATCAGTGGACTCGTTGAAAACCCCTCGCCCGTTTTTTTTTTTTTATATCTTTGTAGCGTATAATCTACAAATCACTATACCTAATACAATACCAGAATTATAAAAGGGTGAGTATACATAAATGTAGAAATCACACCACAAAGTAGTTTCATAACTAAACACCGCAATACTGACTCAAAATATGCTAGTCTTTCTCTCTCTCCAATTATGGATGACCCCTAATTTAGTTAATGGCTGTAGCAATTGGAAGGGAATGGCTATTTTTTCACAAGAAACTTTATTCAATTAGCCAGCAACAACAATGCTGAGGTATTAGTTTACTATATTCAGAAGCCATTTCTTTTTACGTGTAACTTGGATAGTTAAGGACCCTGGAAGATCACCAAAACCTGTAACCAAGCTTGCAATGTGAGTGCCTTCTTTGTATACTGATAGTTAGGAGGCGATTAAAGTGAATTTACAAGAAGGAATGAGTTCATGGTGGGCCTCACCAGGGTGGTTATGCTTACTAGTAAAACAAGAGCATTCGGGGGGGGGGGGGGGGCAGTGTCATCAGATTCTGAAGTGTTGTAACACTCTGGGTGGTTAATAAGAATACATGCCAAATTCTTTGCCAAACAAAACCATTCCCATAGCTGTAACACATATGTGTATTTAAATTCTTGGATGGAAATGTCTGAAAATGTATCCATAGCAAAAACCCTGATTTTCTTCCTTTACTTGTCCCTACCCTTTAGGGAGATTTCTACTTACATCCTGTCTTAGAGACAGCAAGTTGCACATAATCTCTCCAAAACAAGGGAAATCCTCTCTTAGTTTTCATGGAAACAGATGTCCTCATTGGAATATTTCCTCTCCCATCCCGTGCCAACTGTAACATTTTAGATTTCCCATCACTTTGTCTTCTGGCACATATAGAGTGAGGCCGCGTACACACGGCAGAGAACCTCGACGGGCAGAACACATCGTTCCGCCCGTCGAGGTTCTCTGCCGGCCGTCGAAATCGGCGACCCGCCCGTCGGGAATGGCAACCAGCCATTCTTCCAGGCGGGCCGTCGAGCAAATAGAGAGCGTGCTCTCTATTTCTGCTCGACGGGCTTCCCGACGGGAAGCTCGCAGAGAGCGTACACACGGCCGAGGTCCTCGCTGGAATGCAGCTTCCAGCGAGGTTCTCGCTGGTTTCCAGCGAGAACCTCGGTCGTGTGTACGCCGCCTGACTCTTCAGAAAGGAGACAGACCGCAATATAAAAAAAAACAAGGTACAGGTTCCAACAATCTATATTTTGGATACACTAAAGGCCTTTTTACACCAGTCCGCATGCTAAAATGTGTGCAGGCTTGTGTGGGTTGTGTAGGGGCAGAGAGGGGTGGTGCAGTCTGTCGTTACAACCCAATAATCAAATCAAAGAGATGTTTATTTGAAAAAACAACATAACATGCCATACACTGTCATACGTACAACTGTATACCGTCAATAAAACTACAAGCATTCAAAAAGTCCTGGGCATTAAGAGAGAAGGAAGAGGTATAACGTACATTCGTAATAGCATCCCCTTCTGTACATAAAATGTCACCAATCAACAATCAATGCGCATTACAATGCAATGTACAGAGCCATATAATAATTGTAGATACAAAATGGCATTTAGTTCATGTCTAGGCATCGCGATTCACTGTGATGACATGCATTGAGTTGTGTAAAATTACAGACATGCTGCATATTAAGGCCCCTTTCACACGATTCAGGTGGACTTGATCGGGCCACCCATTGTCCTCTATGGGGAGGCGGATGTCAGCGGACATGTGTCTATCGGTCGGATCGGATGACAAGCGGATGGAAACGGACACACAATCCGTTTCTATCCTACTGCCCCATACAGTAGAGTGGGTTCCGTCCTTGTCTGCTCTGCATAGCGGAGCGGACAGGACCCGTCATCCGCTTGCTCAGCAGAGAGATCAATCGCTGAGCAGGCGGATTCCGCTCTGACAGATTCCCCCTAAGTGAAAGGGGCCTTATGCAGCCCACTGCAACACCTTAAGACACTTTTAGGATAGATTTGAACGTGCTGGGGTCTAAATCCACCAATCTTAACTGCAGGTAACCACTGACAAACAGTCATGGATAGCTTCAGCCACCGTCAGCAAGTCATTGTTTTGTATAGGATGAGCATCCACAGCTATTTATGAATGTTCACACAGCCAGCAACTATCGATCTTGGCTGGGCAGTGGGCACACAGAGTGGCCAGTCGCTGGCTGCACAAATAGTCATGGCTATCTGTGGCTGTTGTAAGCATGTTATGGTTTTGAATAGCCTCAGCTCTTCGCACGTACCTGTCATTCCAGCTGGAGGAATCCACAGAAGCTTGCTTCTGGAGTTCGTCGGGTGTGCTACTCGCTCTTGTGAATGTAGCCCTATGTAGATCAATGGATATAGGAGAAAATTAAAGCTGCTGCGCCAATTTTCTGGTGTCAATTCCTCTTGTTAATGTATTGTGCCAAATTCATGAAGCATTTGTGACATTTTAGGTTCTGACAGCGACTCGTGCCCCAAGTTCAGGTAGTTCTAAAATTCACCACTTTTACACTGTGGTGCACTGAATGGTCCAAATTCAAAAAAAAATAAAAATACAGTTTGTGTTCTGCGAATGTGGAGCTAATGAAGACCCACTCTCGTCTGGCGTACTAAGAGAAACTGGCACAAACAGATTTTGCGAAAAGGTCTTGCATGCATTCCAATAGTGGCACAGCATGTAACCAAATTCAAGTGCAAGTTCTAGACAAGCACATGAATTTGGCGCACACTGCACCACTTTTAGAGCACATTAGAGACTCTTTCGCAAAATCTGTCTGCGCCACACTTTATGAATCCCAGTAAAAGAGTGCTATAGTGTGAGGTTGACAGGTCCCTAATAAGTGGATATACAGCTAGATCTTCCTGTGCTCTGTAAAGTACTAAAGTATGTCCAGAGTACTGCAGCAAACGAGGGAGTTTAGTATTTGACGAGTGACACTATCGCTAAGAGTCTGGTGTTGAAATAAAGTGCCTCTAGCTCTAAAGGCTTGTCTGTATAAAAGGCGGACACACACCATGCCGAATACTGGGTCATAGACAATGATGAAATGCAGGTGCTGTAATGGCTAATGTATAGCTGCGTGCCACATGTGGGGAATAATGACATTACATCACCAAAACACAATCTGGACGACACCATCAAAGTATGATTAGATTATCTGGCCTGCTCACACAATCCAGCGTAACAGGAAATCGACATCTGGTTTGCAGATAAGCCCCTGGGGGAAACTCTGACTAAAGAATTACTTCTATTCAAGGAATAAAAGTGGATCTATCAGTAAGCTTATAACACCCTCGGCATCAATGTTCAAGTCCTAAATGTGTATAATAATACTAAAACAGAATTAAGTTATCCTGCATGCAAGTTTTTCTCATATAAATACTACAAGTAATTTTGCTCTTGCCGTTTCCTTTGGCCATAAACGTCTACCTCTCTCTTAGACCGACAGGACACAATTGTCTATCTGTGTGGCTCGTCTCTACAACCATATTGCAGGATGGTCAAAAATGAATGGGCAACAAATGTCTACCCAAGAATGAGTGGGGAAAGATCTGCCCATCCTCAAGTCCATCACAGCCCCTCTAGGACTACAGTGTAATCTAGTTATGTGTGGTAATAATATATATTTACAAATCAAAGATGGCAAGCAATTGATCTGCAAGTTTTATGACTTGCTAAGCTATTCTTAGACTTGCCAGGCTTCACAAGTTTGTTGCACAATTGTAGCAAGTCTGTATCGCAAGACATGATTATGTAGACTCGCCACTAACTTTGCTCGTGTAAGGGTCCTTTCACACTAGCGGACCGTTCGTCCGCTCATTACAAGTCCGTTTACGGACTTGTAATGGGCCCCTATGGGAGCGGATCCGTTAGCGGATGGTGCATCCGCTAACGTCCGCCAGATCCGTATCCATTTTTGCGGACGGAAGAATGTCCTATTTTTCTTCCATCCGGCCAAACGGATCGGATGCAATCGGACAGACGGTCCGTTTCCATCTGATTCCCCATAGGGGAGAGCGGAGGAGAGACAGGGCGGTCCCTGCACAGTGTGCGGGGACCGCCCCGTCCGCCGACAGCTGAGCGGAGACCCCCTGCTGAGCTGACGGACACACGGAGCGGACCGAAAAACGGACCGCTCCGTGTGTAAGGAGCCTTAGAGACTTGCCACGCAAATTTGCTACAAATTGGAAACGTGTCAACTAGACCTTGCTTTAAGTGCTCTGCAAGTGTACAAAATGCCAATGAAAATATGCATGTCAACAAGATTACTATTCAAAACTGCCACATATTTGTGGCAAGTTATCTTTGCTATCTGGGATGGAGTTATGAGCCCCGAAAAGGTGGAAATTTCCTTTGTGGAGTACTCTATGTTAATAACAAGATCCTCTTTTTGCTGCCCACCCCATTCCCTCTATAGCCCAAACAGTAGAAGATGTCACAAAACAACTTATTTTTCTTGGAGAAAACACATTTCAGGACACAACAGTCAGTCATGTAACCAAGACCCCTTTCACATTATAAGGGGTACACCACTATCCATTAAGACATTACGTTAATTCATTTAGAATGGGCTGGCATCGCTCCTTACCCTCAGATACGCTTCTTCTTCCAATGCACAACGTTGTGGTTTGCTACATCGCGGGTGCCTTGTCTGCTGCTATAACATAATTCCATTAATTCCACTACAGTACTTGGGTTTTACTGTGCATTACTGTAATGTTCCAATGTGAAAGGGGCCCGAGTGTCTAGGATAACTTGATTTCTACCAAAAGTTAAAGGGTCACTAAAGGATTTTTTTTTTTTTAGCTAAATAGCTAGCTTTTAATGCAGTCCTGGTTTCATGTTCTCATTGTTCGTTTTGCTATAATTCTTCTCTGTTCTGCACCCTTCCTGGTTGTCAGTTTCCTTATGAAAAAGGTACTGGGAGCTTCTCTCTGTGGTCACTAATCAAGGAGGTGTGGTTACTGTGTGTCTAAAACCCCCCAGAACCAATCAATCAGTTTCATTTTAAAAACAAACACTGCCCTGTATTGGCTCTGTGTCTCTGTCCTTCACAGAAGCATGGAACTAGATGAAAAACAAAACTGAAACTGCAGGCACATTATATGATTGATTTGTATCTATTTTTAATCTTTTTTAAAAGGAATCAGTCAACTATTTTGTCTCTATACCCCGTAAACAGTCATTTCAGCAAAACAATTTTTTTTCCTTTACAACTCCTTTAAGATCAGAGCCTTCCCCTTCAGCAGAAATCATTTAACC
The DNA here is from genome assembly GCA_029574335.1 of Rana kukunoris. Lineage (NCBI taxonomy): Eukaryota > Metazoa > Chordata > Amphibia > Anura > Ranidae > Rana > Rana kukunoris. The sequence continues at coordinate 540,692,823 of CM056050.1, read as the reverse complement.
AAATGCATAGGTCCAAGTGCCTGCTAAAGCCTGGTATGCACAATAGCCGGTGTCGACTGGTTCAAGAGAACCAAGGGAAGGGGTTCTGTAGCCCAGTGGTCATTAACCCTGTCCTCAGGGCCCACTAACAGGCCAGGTTTGCAAGATAACTTAAATACATCACAGGTGATATCATTTTCTGCTCAGTGATTGCAGTATTCTAGTCTGCATTTCCCCAAAGTAATACATAAAACCTGGCCTGTTAGTGGGCCCTGAGTACAGGGTTGATGACCATTGCTGTAGCCCACAGATGTAAAACTTGTCAGAGCTGACAACATAGCTTGGATTTTTGGATGCACAGGATAATTATTATTTAAGACTTTTAATAGCATCATCTAACAGGCCAAAAGGGGCAAACAGGAGAAGTTCATTGTTAAGTTTTATAAATGCTTTAAAGTGGAACTATACTGCTCTGGGTCCCTGGAGTTCTTGCCATAATGTGCAAGTATATAAAGCACAGCTGCATAAAATGTATTTTAGGCAGGATTTACCTGCTTGAGTGCCCGTCTGCACTACCTTCTGTTGCTGAGTGGCTACCATCTTCTCCCAGGCTTCTGTCCCCAGATGACATCACTCATTATTCTGACACCCAGGTGCACTGTACACTGCAATGCGCATGCGCAATGGCCAATATCCAATTAATAGAAATAATTTTAGTAGGAAAGTGAAAAGGTTTTATGGCGAAAGAGACATACTCAACCCACTAAAAAAATGTTTTTTACTTTGACTTTTGTTACAAATTAATATTTATCACGAACAGCTCAAGAAAAACAGATTTCATGAAAAAAATTTAAGAACTTGAAGGCTATGCTGTGCTAAGACACTGCTTTTTGTTGTCATACCCCAGGGGTAACGTGACCTGGATGTATTATACAACAGCAATACCTATAGAACGTCATTCCCTGAGGTGATGGGAAAAGTGACAGCTGCCACCCCGGCATGTAAATCGCAGTATAAATCAGAGGGTGAATCACCCTGACAGATCTTCATCTGGTGATAAATACAAGCACCTGCCCTTATGTGATGTGAACAGGCTGCCTGACAGCTGGAATCTCCACTGTACTGCAATAATATACATTACCCCAGCCGTGAGATCATTTTCCTGAAATTCCTGCAGTTAGAGGAATTTACAATTAAACAACATTTTAGCGTTACAAAAGGAAAATGGCTTACCCAAGTTTCATTACCATTTGTGTGCCGTATGCCAGGTACGGAAAATTCTCAGGAGCCATGGAGCCAATATGTCTAAAGAGTTTTAGCTCGTGTCTAACCTTTCTGAGAATTTTCATTTCTCTTTCTTGTGGAAGCATTTCTTTTTCCTTGAAACAACTGTCTAGGGAGAAAATGTTATTTGAAAAAATAAAGCAATTGCCTCAACTAAAAATTGTCGTGGCACATCCTAATGCTCTTTTCTCCATAACAATTATAGAGACAGCATGTCAGCATGTCAGTGCTGGGTAACTGCTCTCCTCACAGACTCGCCACCATTAATTCTGAAGGGTGTTTCTCTAGGTTGCCATACCTAGGCTTAACATGAGAGAAATCAATCAATCCACTATCCACACCAACAGCATGGATGGAGGAGTCTCCACTGCTGGCTACTGTATTTAGGCAGCCATGATACCTGCTGCCAATTACTGACTGGATCTAATAGGATGATGTTACTATTCGGCCGATCATTTTGCACCCTGCTCAATTTTTTTAATTGGCTTTTGCCTAGCCCAGTGGTTCTCAACCTTCTAGTGCCGTGACCCCTTGATAAAATTTCCCAAGTTGTGGGGACCCCTAACAGTAAAATTATTTTCATATCGTGGGTTGAAAGCACCCAAGGCAAGACAAGTAAATTGCGCACTTAACCCATGGACATTTAGCGCTCCCTGAGTGCCTTCCACTCGTACAGTATTAAAACCACTTATAGTACATTTTAGGGTGTACCACTCTTTCTGTTGGTACTCCTTTCTTTCCCTTTCATCTCTCTCTATGCTAATTCCTTGTATTTTCCCCCATCCCTCCAACTGTCTTTCTTGTACTTTCTTTTTTTCCTTTCTCTCCCTTTCTCTTTGTTTCTCCCCCTTTTATCATCTCCATTGCTGGGAGAACAGTGCAGGCTTCAGGAACAGCCCAGGATTTGGTGACCCCTGGCAAATCATAAATTGACCCCGGAGGGGGTCTCGACCCCCAGGTTGAGAACCACTGGCCTAGCCGGTTGGTGCTTGCAGGGCCAACCATCTAATTTGCTGCTCAGCGATTGCAGTATTCTAGTCTGCATTTCCCTAAGGCAGGGGTGTCCAAACTTTTTTCAAAGAGGGCCAGATTTGATGAAGTGAACATGCGCGAGGGCCGACTATTTTGCCTGACATTCTTTGAACCATTAAAATTCGGTCTAAGTGTGTTCGTCCGAACACTAATACTCTGCCCAACAAGAATTCTCTTGCCTTTGTGGCTGTGTGTGGTGAAGAGATGAGCTTGGGTATACAGTTTATATTTCTTTTATGGCCCCAACGAATCCCAGAGCGCTGTTCAGTACTAAGGATGATCTTGGAGTGTTAGGGCCCTTTCACACGAGCAGACGAACGGTCCGCTTTTTATAAGTCCGTTTACGGACTCACAATGCTTCCCTATGGGATCGCGGACGTTAGCGGATTGAGCATCCGCAAACATCCGCCTCCGTCAAGATCCGTTTTTTCAGACGGAAGAAAATCCTATTTTTCTTCCGTCTGGCAGATCGGATCGGATGAATACGCACATACAGTCCGTATTTATCAGATTTCCCATAGGGAAGAGCGGAGAAAAGACAGGGCGGTACGGATCAATACGGATCTGCTCTGTATTAAAGAGCCCTTATTTGGATATACCGTATTTATCGGGGTATAACATGCACAGTCTTAGCATTGCCATGAATGCAGCCTCACACGTGCCATGAATGCAGCCTCACACGTGCCATAAATGCAGCCTCACACGTGCCATAAATGCAGCCTCACACGTGCCATAAATGCAGCCTCACACGTGCCATAAATGCAGCCTCACACGTGCCATAAATGCAGCCTCACACGTGCCATAAATGCAGCCTCACACGTGCCATAAATGCAGCCTCACACGTGCCATAAATGCAGCCTCACACGTGCCATAAATGCAGCCTCACACGTGCCCAAATGCAGCCTCACACGTGCCATAAATGCAGCCTCACACATGCCATAAATGCAGCCTTACCATTGCCATCAGTGCAGCCCGATCGATGCCCATCTGCACCCTCGGGCAAGACGAGTGCAGACGGATTACAAACAGGAGAATCTGTTGTTCCGTGGCCTCTTTAATACAAAGTCCTGCCTCCTATGATAGACAAAACAGTCGTCCAATGGCATCCCAGGAGATGGGACTTCCAATAAAGACACTGCTGAGTAAACAGGAGATTCTCTACATGTAATATGACGGCACTCGTCCTTCCCCCTCCCTGTCCCCTCCAAGGCTGCACCGATAAATATGGTGTATATCTTTTGTGGCCCTGGGGGCCACAAACTATATATATATATATATATATATATATATATATATATATATATATATATATATCCAAATCCCCAGGGGGGCCATATTAAATCAACAGGGGGGCCCGCGGGCCGGACTTTGGACATGCCTGCCCTAAGGTAATACATAAAACCTGGCCTGTTAGTGGGCCCTGAGGACAGGGTTGATGACCACTGCTGTAGCCCACAAATGTAAACTTGTCAGAGCTGACAACATAGCTTGGATTTTTAGTGCACAGGATAATTATTATTTAAGACTTTTAATAGCATCATCTAACAGGTCAAAAAGGGCCAAACAGGAGAAGTTCATTGTTAGGGATTACAAACTGTTTAAAGTGGAACTATACTGCTGTGGGTCCCAGAGTTTTTGCCATAATGTGCAAGTATATAAAGCACAGCTGCATAAACTGTATTTTAGGCAGAGTTACCTGTTTGAGTGCCCGTCTGCACTACCTTCTGTTGCTGAGTGGCTACCATCTTCCCAGGCATCTGACCTCAGCCATTGGTCATCCACAAATGACATCACTTATTATTCTGACACCCAGGTGCACTGTACACTGCAATGCGGAGTAGATGCAATGCAATGCAATGCAGTGGATTGAAATGTGTCTGGTTCAGCAGGAACTGGATTAATTTCAATCCATGTATGTTCATGAGAATTCAACCTATCGATCAACTTCTCACAATAGGGACTTCTATAAAATGTTTGTACAATCAGCACTGCAGTGCTGATCAGTATATTCTGATAGCGGGGATAGTCTCCCCATTATCAGGATATAATGACACAGTGGGGAGGATGCATGGGCAGCCTAAGCACATCTCTCCTACCACCTCATCCGCCATTGACTTTAAAGGTATAGCTCATCGGAGCCAAAAAAAAAACTCTGCTTGGGGGGATCACTGCACTATGGGAGTGCTTCAATGATGGTTATATTAAGTTTGAATATCCAACACCCTTTGAAACCTATGGATACTCTAATGCCGCGTAGACACGATCGGTTAAACCAATGAGAATGGTCTGATTGACCGTTTTCATTGGTCAAAACCGATCGTATGTGGGCGCCATCGGTTAAAAAAAGCCAACTTGCTTTAAATTTAACCGATGGATTCCTTAACCGATAAGTCAAAACCGATCGTTAGTAGGCACGCCCATCGGTTAAAAAATCCACGCATGCTCAGAATCAAGTCGACGCATGCTTGGAAGCATTGAACTTCATTTTTTTCAGCGCGTTGTGTTTTACGTCACCGCGTTCTGACACGATCGTTTTTTTAGCCGATGGTGTGTAGGCACGACTGATCATCAATCAGCTTCATTGGTTAACTGATGAAAACGGTCCATCAGACTGTTCTCATCGGATGGACTGATCGTGTGTACGCGGCATACAACTTCCTATATGATTTTTTTAGTATTTTTCCCAGACTCTTAACAAATCAGGTTGAGTGTTTTACTATACCTATGTGTACTTCTACCCAATTTCACAAAGCTGATCTGCTAGAGCACTCAATGAACTTCATGCAGTAAGGATGCACTCCGCCATACTGTAAGCCAAGCTTCTGCTAGATGTAGCCGAAATATATAGGTACTTGCAGGGGCGGACTGACAACTCATGGGGCCCCCGGGCAATAGAAGATTATGGGGCCCCCCGGGCTTACAGATGGCCACCATGCCAGGAGGCAGTGCATCAAAAGCATGTAGGTTTCTTTTTTTTTTTTTTTTTTTTTTTTTTTCTTTTTTTTTTCCACATCAGTCTTGACCCAGGATAATACCGGTATGCCCAGCTCACAGATATTTCCGCCCTTAGCTTATCATTGTAGTCGTTGCATCATTTGTGGTTATATTTATCTTCATTCTATTTTTGTTCCTTTTTTTTTTTTTTTTTTTTTTTTTCTTTTTTTTTTCCACATCAGTCTTGACCCAGGATAATACCGGTATGCCCAGCTCACAGATATTTCCGCCCTTAGCTTATCATTGTAGTCGTTGCATCATTTGTGGTTATATTTATCTTCATTCTATTTTAGTTCCTTTTTTTTTTTTTTTTTCCCATCATACCATTTTATTTTAACTTGTGGATTTCCCCCCCCCCCCCCTCCGGCTCCCCCCCTCTTCTCCCTCCCTCTATCTCGTGGTTCCACAATCTCTCCCATCCAAGTGTACCCCCCGAAGTTAAATCCGTTTCCTTCTCTTTGTTCATGGTACTCTGAGATTTTGTGTATAACTCCAGGTTTTTTTAAAATCTCTCCAAATACCCCACTTCTTACGTATGTCCTCGCCATCCCCTCCCAGTTTCATCTCCTCCCTCCTATAAGTTTCCTCCACCGAGTCAATCCATTCCCATATTTGTGGGCTGTTCTTCTCCCTCCATTTTTTTGGGATTAACCGTTTTGCTGCATTCAATAGGTGGGGAACCAATGATTTTTTATACTCCTTTAGGGGGACCCCTCCTCCATGGAATAGGACTTCCCAAGGATCTTCTTTTACAACTTTTTTGGTAATATCCTTAATTAGTGCCAGAATACTGTTCCAGAAACTTTTAATTTTGGGACATTTCCACCAAAGGTGGGCCATTGTCCCCGTTGTTAAGCAGCCTCTCCAGCATTCTCCTGTCTCCCCTTCTTTAAATTTACTAGTTTTGTCAGGGGTGGAGTACCATCGCGTAATCAGTTTGAAATTCATCTCGGCCGTTCTTACGTCTATTGCTGAAGAATGGGTTAGATTCAGTATTCTTTCTACCGAAGTTTTCCCCCTGGGGACCTCAAGATCCCTTTCCCATTTCAAAATATACCTAGGCGTCCCCAGCTCTTCCGCCCTCATCAGGATTTTGTATAGTTTTGAAATATTCCCTTTTGAGCTATCCACCAGGCTTAGTTGTTCTAAGGGTGTATAGTCCTTCTGCTCCCGGATGGGGCCTGGTAGGGACCTGATGAAGGAGGATAGCTGTCTATATCGCCATTCATTCCACCCTGTGCATTCCTTCTTAGCTTTAATTTCGTGAAGTGTCATTATTTTTCCTTGCTGTGTTATATCTTTTATCCGGATCCGATTTTTAATCCAGTTCCCCCCCTCCTCTTTTAATCCTGGTGCAAACAGTATATTATCTTTTAAATCAATAAGTGGTGAGTTGTAAACTGTTCCTAACTGTTTGTGTGTTCTATCCCATATCTTTAATGCTGTCCGTGTCATTTCGTGAGTGGTTGTGTGTATCTTTCTATATTGTGGTGGATTCCATATCACTCTACCTAATTGTGTATTTGCTAATGCACACTCGATCTGAACCCATCTTTTATCATACTTTTCTTTGGCCCACTCTATTATACGGGATATTATTGAGGCAGTGTGATATTTTCTAATATCCGGCACTCCTAAACCTCCCAGTTTTTTCCCTTGTTTTAAAACTTGGAAGGAAATCCTGTGTTTTTTTTTATTCCATATAAAATTCAGTAGGAGGGAGTTAAGTATTCTGAAGTATCCTTGGGGTACATGGGTTGGGATCATCTGGAACCTATACAGGATTTTCGGGACTAATATCATTTTTACTATATTTACCCTTCCGAACCAGGAGATCGGTCGATTCTTTATTTTTCTAATTTCTCCTTTTATTTCCTCTAGTAGGGGGATATAATTTGACTTGTATATCCTTTTTAAGGATCTTGCTAGCTTTATTCCTAGGTATTTGATCTCTTTCTGCCAAATGAAATTGTATTCCTTTTTAAGGAATCTCACTTCATCTTTATTAATGTTTACGTTCAATATTTCTGTTTTGGCCATGTTCATCTTGAAATTAGAGATTTCTCCGTAGTGTTTGATTTTCGCTATTAAATGGGGGAGCGTATCCCTTGGATTTCTGACGAAGAACAGCACGTCGTCCGCAAAAGCTGCCAATATGTGTTCCTCGTCCCCTGCTCTAACCCCTTTTATATTGGGGTCGTTCCGTATCATGGCCAAGAGGGGCTCGAGTGCTATCACGAAAAGGAGGGGGGACAAAGGGCATCCCTGCCTAGTCCCATTCCCCATCTCGAAGGGAGGCGATAGAGACCCGTTGACCTTAACTCTTGCTCGAGGATGGCGATATAATGTTTGAATTCTTTCTCTCATCCTTGGGCCTATCCCTATATTTTCCAATGTTGATATCATGAACCCCCAGTCTACCCTATCAAACGCTTTCTCGGCGTCTACTGAGAGGAGTAGACTGGGGGCTCGATTTTCTTTAATTTGTTCTATGAGTAGGAGGGCTCTGGTACCATTATCCTTCCCCTCTCTTCCCGCTATAAAGCCCACTTGGTCCGGATGGATCACGCTAGTCATTATCTCCTTCATACGGTCTGCCAAGATTTTAGCATACATCTTTATATCGATATTCAGTAATGAAATGGGTCTATACCCCGAGCAAATCGTATTATCTTTACCCTCTTTTTCTATGACGGTAATATTTGCCATGCTAGCTTCTCTACTTAACTCATAGTCCCTCCCAATTCCATTATAGTACTGGCAGAGTCGCGGTATTAGTATAGTTCCGAACTTTTGTATATATCTGGTCGTAAAGCCATCGGGGCCGGGGCTTTTCCCTTTACTAGAGTTTTTTAACATTGTCCTTATTTCCTCCTCAGTTATAGGTTGATCTAATGTTTCAGCTACCTCGTTGTCTATTCTGGGGAGTTTGCCTTTTCTCAGTACCTCCTCAATATTAGCTTCTTTCTCTCCCGGTTTCCAGTTTTTTTGTTTTACATTATATAGACCCTCGTAATACCTTCGAAACTCTTCTGCAATATCACTGGTTTTATAAACTAGGTCCCCGTTATTTTTCCTTATTTTTTCTATATAGTTCCTGCCTTTTTTTTTTTGGACCATTCTGGCCAGGGCTTTACCGGGTTTATCTCCCCAGATATATCTCTCTCTTTCAATAATATTTAGTTCTTTCTTAGTTTCTTGTTCTAGTAACGCTCTATACTCATCCCTTTTCATTTTTACTTTGTGCCATGTTTCTATTTTTTGTCCTTTATTTTTATGTTCTTGTTCTAATAATGAGATCTCCTTCACTATTTCCTTTAGCTCTTTTGTTTTTTCTTTCTTTTTCCTAGCCCCCTCCATAATAAATATTCCTCTTATGTAGGCCTTGTGAGCCTCCCACAGTGTGCCCCTTGAGATCTCCCCCGTATCGTTTTCTCTAAAGTAGTTTTCTAGTTCTCCTTGCACTCTTTTTACAATTTCTTTATCCTCCAATAAGCTCTCATCTAATCTCCACTCTGGGGGATTCGTTCTCTGCTCTGATATATTAAGCTTCATAGTTATAGGTGTATGGTCGGAGATTGTCATTGCTTCAATACCGGTCTCTACTACTCTTTCCAGGAGTCTATGGTCGACCAAGGCATAATCGATCCTAGAGTACGTCCCGTGCACCGGGGAGTAAAACGTATAGTCTAATTTTTTAGGATGTTGCAGGCGCCAAATATCTACCAGCTGGGCCTGATGCAGTCTTTGTTTTACTAGTTTCAGCTGTACGTTTCTCGTCTCCTGTGCACGGGATGTACTGTCCATTACAGGGTCTAGACAAAAGTTAAGATCACCCATTATTATCAGATGCCCGGCCTTGAAATGCTCAAGTTTTAACAGGGCCCTCGTCAGATAGTTTGCTGAGTTATCATTTGGCGCGTATATATTTGCTAGAGTGTATTCCTCCCCTCTTAGTTTTCCTTTTAAAAAAAGGAATCTCCCTTCAGGGTCAGTTACTCTGTCTCCCAACTCGAAGCGTGTGGAGCCTCCTATGCCAATTGCGACACCTCTGGCTCGTTTTGTAATTGTATCCCCATAGTACCATATAGGGTGGTATCGAGACCATAATCTTATTTTTGATTCCAGCGTTAGGTGTGTCTCCTGCAAAAAGACTATGTCTGCTTTATATAGTTGTAATTCCTTAAGGATTGTATGTCTCTTTGCAGGAGCGTTTAAGCCTTTAACGTTGTAGGATAATAATTTAATTTCTGTCATCTGTACTTATTACACTTTTGTTTACTTTGTTTACTTGTCTCGAACCAACCTCCCTTTCGTGGGGTCTTACTTGGATGACCAAGGTGGATCGGTGTGGAGACCACGAGATAACCCTCCCCCCCTTCCCCTCTGCCCCCCCCCTTCCCCTCTGCCCCCCCCCTCCCTCCCTCGCCCCCCCTCCCCCTCCTCCCCCCCCCAACCCCCCCTCCCCCTCCCCCCATGGCCTATTAGAGGCCTGGAAGCCAATCTTGGACTCCTCCTCTCCCTTCCTTGGCTCCCTTCCCTGAGGTTGAGCCTAGGGAATGCTCCATGGCTGTCTATTTCTCCATTTATGATCTACCCCTCCCCCGTCCCCCCCCATCCTCTTCTTCCTTTAGATTATCCAATCTGGAAGATCCGGTACTGGGATATCCATTTTTTGGCAGAACCTTTCTAGCTCTTCCGGGAATCTTAATCGGGCGGAGGTCCCCCCCTTGAACCCAATCAGGCAGGCCGGGAAACCCCATTGATATTTGATATTTTTCGCACACATTAGGTCCAAAAGAGGTCTCAAATTTCTTCTTCTCTCTAAGGTTTCTCTTGATAGGTCCGGGAAGATTTGAATCTCCTTTTCTTTATATTTAATGGGGGCTATCCCCCTCAAGCTTCCCCAGATTGCGGCCTTGACCTCATAGTTCCGAAAGCGTACGATGATGTCTCTGGGTCCCCTTTTTTCTGCCTGTTTGGGGTTCCCTATCCGATGCACCCTCTCGATTTTAATATGTTTGTCTTCTCCTGATTTACCCAGCAAGGGTTTAAAAAGCGTGTTTATAATCTCTCTTAAATCCTCCCCCTGAGCTTCCTCTATTGCACGTATCCTAAGATTCTGTCGCCTGTTGCGATTTTCCTGATCTTCTAGCCTGTATGCCAGAATTTTTTGACTCTCTGTCAACGCCTGCACTTGTGATTTTAATTTAACCAGATCTTGGTCATGGTCTACTATTCTTTTTTCTGCCCCCTCCACTCTTTCAAATAGGCCCCCTAATTCGTTCTTTAAACTGTTGATCTCTGTTTTTATTAGGTTTTCCATCCTCAGGAGCATCACGTTCATCTCTGCTTTTGATGGGGGTAGTGTGTCTTGGCTCAGATCATCCATTCTACTTTGCTCAAGATCTCCTTCGAGGGTTGTCTCCCCTTTAGACCGATTTACCATATCTTCTCCTATTCTTTTCTTATCTGTTTTTTTTGTGGTTCCTGGGCTTTTAGCAGAGGGTTCCTGTGTCATATACTGCTGTATCGAGCTGTTGCCCACATTGCTTTTAGGGGGTTTTGGGGTAGTACCCCTTGTTGTCCTATTCATTTTAAATCTGTTGTTTGGTCTAATTCTTTTCCCCAGTTTATCGCCTTAAGAGCAACAAAAAAAAAGAAAGGAGCTATCCCTTCGGATTCTAGAGGGTTCCTGTTCTTAAACTACGAGCGCTTCCCTCCGGGCCCGCGGATAGCTAGGAGAGAGATTGACCTCACTCACAGGAGTTGACTGAGGTTTCTGGCTCACAGTCGTGAGGTATTCCGCGCCGGCTTTCTGAACATTCAATCTCAAAATCGCATTTGGTCACATAATCAGCATTACAGGAGCCACCGTCTCTATATCACTCAGTCTTCTCACATCGAGTTCAAAAGATATTCAAAAGATATTCATAAGATATCTGCTTTTAAGGTTCCTCGGCTATCTTTCTCAGATTGCACTGATTTCTCAGATTTCTCAGATTGCACTGCCCTGAACCAACTTCATAGTCACATTTATCTCAATGTCTCGATGTTGTCAGTGTTGTCATTTGTTATGTCCCGGGCTCAAAACCAGAGTTCCCAGCCCTCCTGGTTTCACTGATTTTTAGACTCAAGATTCCAGATTCCCGATTGCAGTAATCACTTCCAAATAATGGTTGCCCCGAGCCCGTGCCCAGATTATAGTGCCCTCGGACTTTCACATCATAGGCAACCCAATTCGCAACCCAGTTCACCAAAGTTTCTCTCCTCCTTTGCCCAACCAAGCCAAACATCATACAACATAGCCAAGCATCGTATGTTAAAACAGTGATATTGTGTCTAGAACTGCAGGCTATAATTCCTCCGCATTAGGGGGGGGATGGTTGCTCGGCTCCACAGAGCGCCTCACCCAATCCTTGTTTCGTCTCCCATTGGCGCTGTGTCCATGTTATACGGCGGCGGCGGCGGCGGCGTCTCTGGCTCTGCAGGAGGCTGCGGGCGCCTTTCCCTCGGCGCTGTCCCCAGCATACACTCCAAGCTCATCCAGGCCAGGTCGACGTCCGGGCGGGTCGCGGATCACGGGTCGCGGGTCGGGGCGGTCACTGTGCTTCCTGGTAAGTCTCTCCTCTTTGCCAGAGGCAGCCCATCCTCACACGCCGGGTAGTCACCTCGCGCCTCGCGGAGCCTCGGAGCTTCGGAGCTTCTCTGTCCCGCTCACAGCCACGGAGCATTCCAGCAGCCCCTCCCTCCTGCACGCGTCACGTCCGCATCACGTGCACTGGTCCGTGAAAAGCATGTAGGTTTCTGACATATCAGGGACAGATGTAAAAAGAAACACACAGATTTGTACATACTGTCCCTGGTTTTATTGAGCCTGGCAACTCTGATGGGGCCCCCTAGTGGCATGGGGCCTTCGGGCAGTGCCCGAGAGCCCCAATGGTCAGTCCGCCCCTGGTAACAAAATTAGGTAGTTTGCACTCTTGCATTCAGTTTCAGCTATGTAACATTTCTTCCTCCGCTGCTTCCCAAAACATAGTGTTGGGGTAACTTTTTTCTAAGCAATTGGTACAAGCTTATGTAAATGACTGTGGTAAGGGCAATCAATCAATTATAAACTCCTTCAGGAGCAAAGATACTCCAACACAATGTAGCCCATTTATAGAACAAAAAACAACCAAAAAAACTCCATCAAATGTCCACAATATGGTACTGTATTTACCTGATTAAAAGGTATTTCAGGAAAATACTGCATTGCGACAACTGGATGGAGCTGATGATCATAGGAGATAAAACATATTAAAAACCATTACTGGGATTATTTGCAATGGCTGTGCAAGACTTTCGCATAGCAATTTGTTTTTATAAAAGAGACCCCAATGTGTTGATAGCATATAAATACCATAAAGGAAGAATAAAAAAAAAACTTCCAACACAAGTTCTATATTTATCAAAGGCACCAGTGGAAGCAATAAAAAGGGGCAGCACCAAAAGATAACATACACAGTTTGTGGCTTTGACTATGTTGGTATATCCAGCAAGAGAAAACAAATAGAGGGATGCAGAACTGTCGAGAGTAGTTGTAAGGCCACGTACACACGATCAGACCAAAACGATGAGACTGGTCCGACGGACCGTTTTCATCGGACCACCACTGAAGTGCAAAATCCCGCCGGGCCAGAACGCGGTGACGTAGAACACAACGACGTGCTGAAAAAATGAAGTTCAATGCTTCCAAGCATGTGTCGACTTGATTCTGAGCATGCGCGGGTTTTTGGTCCGATGCTTTTGTGTACTAACCAACATTTTGGTCCGACGGACAAGTGTCCATCGGACAGATTTTAAAGCAAGTTTTAAAACTTTGGGCCGATGGGCCATACACCCGATCAATTTGGTCTCATGAAACTGGTCTTCAGGCCAGTTTCATCGGACCGGTCTGATCGTGTGTACGCGGCGTTAGACACTCTGAAGTTCACTGTTTGTAGGCTCTTGATTGATGGAAAGTACAGTCCAATACTATCTCTTTAATGCAGGCAAGATACTGGCTTTGTTATTGGTCACATAATATGGATGGTAATAACAAAGGTTTGAGCCTGTACAAAATGGGTCACCATTAATGTGACTAGAGCAGTGTGCACACTGTATACAGTCCTGAGCTCTTTTCACATGTTCTATGCATCCTTTTTATAGCGTTACTTCTGATTTGTTACCTAGGTCTTAGAATTTGTGTAGCACTCTAGCTGGGGGCATAATAAGTACATTACTGTGGGATGTTGAAAAACAGTCAAGAGGCCCAAAAGAACCTAAAAAGCTAGAGCAAATTGACGTCCATTGTTGTCAATGGCATTAAAAGATGGGTGCTAACCCTAAAGTCCCATTCATATGGTCTGAATGCTGGGCGACATCGGCCAGTTCAACAAATACCGGCCGACATTCAGCCGTATGTATGGCAGCCGGTCCGACAGAAGCTTATAGTATGTATAATGGAAAAAAGCCTATAGTATGTACCAGGGTTAAGTTTAATAAAAGGCATACATTTCTCTTGGAGTTGCTCTAGCACTAGTTACAGACCCCAGTAATACCAGTTGTAGGCTCTTCCATTATTTCTCCACTCTTAAAAAGAAAGGTGCATGATTTTTCTCATTTTGAGCATCAAGGCAGCTTTTGCGGTTCTAGAGTGCAATCGTGTGCATTTTAGGCAGGCCGAGGTCAACTTAGCAAAAAAAGTGATGTAAAGAAAAGCAGTTCAACGTAGATTTTTTTTTTTAAATCTAGGGTTAAAGAGAGGAAACCAGGGTGGCTGAAACCAAGGTATTACCTGCCAATGATCTCCGCTTGTGTGTCGTTTTCCTATATATTCAGTGTAAGAACTGCAATAACCTGATTAATGAGCAGAGCCTCATTTTCCACAGCTTTTTTACCTTCACAAATGCATGTATTTGTCCAGTGTAATGATCCTTGACATCATATAATGGTTTCTATTCATAATGTAAGGACACATTTCATTCAGAATCAACATCATATATGACATTTAAGCACTTGAAGTTGAAGTTCTTTGACATAAAAGGATGCAATTTTGCACACAGACTATTACAGTATTCTGCTATATAGAAAGAACAGTGACATTAGAGATCCGTACAGAAGTTTTGATAACAAAGTATTTTCACATTACAACATAAGCTGTATTTTTGTATTTTAAAATATTTATATATATTTTTAACCAGTGAAAACAAAAGGAAATACAATATATCGTTTGTTTAAAGGACATTATCTATATCAGAGCAAAAAAAGTATGCAGCCTAAATGAATGTTCACAAATATATAGTCCGCATTATAATACTTTGCAATAGACTGATTAAACACCGGCATTAAAGCAGAGCTCCACCTAAAAAGGCAAAGCTCCAGTCCCCCCAACTTTCAACAAATGCTGGGTGCCCACAGTTGAGATGCCGGCAATGTGGACAGAAGACCAAGGGAAGGAGCAGCTTGGGTGAGCACATAACTGGATCCTGGGACAAGCGAGTGTTTATTAAAAGTCAGCAGCTACAGTTTTTGTGGAGCTCCTCTTTAAAAGGAGTTGTAAACCTTCATGTTTTTTCACCTTAATGCATCCTACCTTCTAGTGACCCCCCCCCCCCCATTTTACTTACCTGAGCCCTGGAATTTAACCTGGTGGAAAAGCGTTTTTCCTCTTTCTGGGCTTCTCAATTGGATTGACAGCAGCGCCGCCATTGGCTCCCACTGCTGGCAATCAAATACAATGCCACAAGCGCTGGGGAGCAGGGGCGAGTCTTACATTCGGCGTCTATGTACGCCGAATGATGGACTTGGGAGTGCGCCCGCAAGTTAACCCCCCGGGAGAGCGCTTCCCCAGAAGATGGTGTTCGGGGCCACTCTGTGCAAAACAAGTTGCACAGTGGAGGTAAGTATGATATGTTTGTTCTTAATCTTTTTATTTTTTTAAACTTGAAGCTTTACAATCTTTTTAAAGCATCCAAAGCAATATTGTTTTATTTTCTAATCTGAATGAGTAAAATGACTGGGTTCTTATTTGCTTACTGTGTGAGCCATGAATATTTTTAATTATAACTCTTTTCAACCCAGAGATGTCCACACTGACTTCAGTTGCTGACATAGGTGACACATAGGTTTAGCTGCACGCTGAACAAGGCACATTACAGCGGCAGCAGGGTATTTAAACAAGATTTTTGATAAGGGGAATATCTATACCTGGGGAATATCTATACCTAGAGAATTTTAGAGTAATTTTCTCGCTCAGCCCTCTGGGTTCAATGAAAAAAAACTGTGCAAACACTTTTGCATCTTATGTAGGGGACTTACTGTAGTTGTGTGAGGTCAAGACTGGTCCAACAGCTCTAAAGTGAAGTGATTACTAAGCAACGTCTACTATCATGGTTACCTAAAGAATTCAGAATAAAAATGCTAGTATTGAGTAAAACGTATTATAGCACTGAATGTGCATCAGCTGGTAGAAAAAAATGCATCCAAATCAAAACCTAAATTTACTTTTTGACACAATATCTATGCAGCATAGATATTTATTAAAAAGAGAAAAATAAACTTTTTTTACATTTTCTATTTAATTTTAAATAAAAGATTTTGTTCATTTAAACTTATTTTCCCTTTTCATTTTTTCTAGGTTAAAACATCTGATTGAACAAGAAACAACGTACCAGTCTAAAAAAGAAAAAGAGAACCACAAGAAAATAACCAAACTTCGAGATGAGCTTACAAAGCTGAAATCGTTTGCATTAATTGTGGTCGATGAGCAACAGAGGTTAACGGAGCAGTTACAATCACAAAGTGCCAAGATCCAAGAGTTAACATTAACCACCCAAAAAGCACAGGATAAGCTTGCCATTGTAGAAGTAAAGGCAGAAGAAGAGGAACAAAAAGCAAACAGACTTGAAATAGAACTTCAAACTCAGGAAAGTAAGTTCTTCCAAGAGCATGAATCCATGATGGCCAAACTAACCAGCGAAGAAACTCAGAACCGCCAACTCAGATTAAAGCTGGCAGCACTTAGCAGACAAATAGATGAGCTTGAGGAAACAAACAAGACTCTGCGTAAAGCAGAGGATGAACTTCATGACCTAAAGGAGAAGGTGAATAAGGGAGAATGTGGAAACTCCAGCCTTATGACAGAAGTGGAGGAGCTGAGAAAACGTCTGCTCGAAATGGAAGGCAAAGATGAAGAGCTTATGAAAATGGAGGAACAATGCAAAGATCTCAATAAGAAATTAGAAAAAGAGGCCTCGCAAGGCAAAACTCTAAAAGTTGAAATTGACAAGCTAAGCAAAAGGATTAATGACCTGGAGAAATTGGAAGATGCTTTCAGCAAAAGTAAACAAGAATGCCAATCCATTAAAAGTGCCCTGGAAAAAGAACGAGCCAACAGCAAGCAATTGTTTAATGAGCTAGAAAGTTTAAAAGTTCGAATCCGGGAGCTGGAAGCTATTGAAGTAAGGCTTGGGAAAACTGAAACTGTACTCAAAGAGGATCTCACTAAATTGAAAACTTTAACGGTGATGCTTGTGGAGGAAAGAAAGACCTTTACTGAAAAGATCAGACAAACTGAGGAGAAGCTCAAATCAACCAATTCACATCTACAGCAGGAGCAAAACAAAGTGACATCAATTACAGAAAAACTGATAGACGAAAGTAAAAAATCTCTCAAGTCCAAGACAGAATTACAGGAAAAGCTACAAACTATCGCTAAAGAAAATGAGGAGCTAAAAAGCAAACTCCGAGCAGAAGAAGAAAAAGGTAACGATCTTTTGTCCAAAGTGGCTATCCTCAAGAAAAAACTGCAGTCACTTGAATTAATTGAAAAGGAGTTTCTGAAAAACAAAATGAAGCCGGAAAATAAGCAGTCTGAAACACTGTACCAGGAAAACAATAAAATTAGAGAACTTACTCAAGAGGTTGAAAGGTTAAAACACACCCTAAAGCAGATGAAAGCAATGGAAGATGACCTCATGAAAACAGAGGATGAGTATGAATCTCTGGAGAAAAAGTATTATAACGAGCAGCAAAAAGCCAAAATGTTTTCTGAGGAACTTGAAGTAGTAAAATTGGAACTAGCAAACTATAAGCTTGCTGAGAAATCAGGATCGTTCCAAGAAAAAATTATGTTGACAAAGTTAAAGGAAGAAGAGGCAAAGTCTGGCCACCTTTCAAGAGAAGTTACAGCCTTGAAGGAGAAGATTCATGACTACATGAAAACGGAGGACACAATTTGTCGTTTGAAGGGAGATCATTCAGTTCTTCAGAGGAAACTCATGCAGCAGGAAAACAGAAACAAAGAGCTTACTAAAGAAATGGAAAACCTATCCAAGGAACTTGAACGATATCGTCGTTTTAGCAAGAGTTTGCGGCCCAGCCTTAATGGAAGGAGAATTTCAGACTTTCAAGTGTTCTCAAAGGAAGTGCAGACAGATCCGATATATAACGAACCACCTGATTACAAAAGTCTTGTTCCTTTGGAGAGAGCAGTCATAAATGGACAATTATACCAAGAAAGTGACAATGAGGATGATGACACACAAGATGAAGACTCTCCTGTTGCTTTCAAATATAACACATCCAACAACAATAGCTTAAATAACAACAGAAAATTAGTATCACCGTGGACAAAATCTAACCAACAGGCACAAAATGGTAAAGGACAATTAAAACAGAACGGAAATTACATCCATCCAGGAGATATGGTTCTCACACATACACCAGGTCAACCGTTACATATCAAAGTCACACCAGATCATGGACAAAACACAGCCACTCTTGAAATAACAAGTCCTACCACAGAAAACCCACACTCCTTTACAAGCACTGCTGTGATACCAAGCTGTGGCACTCCAAAACAAAGGATAACAATCATTCAAAATGGTTCCTTGACTCCTGTGAAGTCAAAAGTAACAGATGGATATGTCACACCAGATCAAGTGGTGTCCCCTTTTACAATGACTTCTTTTGTAAGACCTAGGTCACCTGACTCATGTGGTTCCATAACTCCAGACAGAACAATGTCCCCAATCCAAGTACTGGCCTTAACCAGTTCTTCAAGTTCACCAGAGCGTGTACTGTCACCAGAGCCAATGGAAGTTGGGGGAACTCATGCTGTTTTTCGAGTATCACCCGATAAACAAGCTGGATGGCAGTTTCAAAGGTCAAACAGTTCTAGCTCAACTTCAAGTGTCATAACTACTGAGGACAATAAAATTCATATCCATCTAAGACGACCTAGCAGTCCTTTCACTCCAGTACAAGAGAAAAGACATTCACTAACTAATGGAATTCCAAGTAAACCCACAAATAAAATCACCAACAGCATTACTATAACCCCAACTGCTACTCCACAATCACGACAGTCACAATTTACAGTAAGTAACATCCATACCTGATCTATCCCAAAAACCCACCCCTACCCAAATCCTCTAACAAACCACCAAAGTTTTGCAACCCTAAACAATTGTAAAAACATTGTTTTAAGGAGATTTGTGTGCATTCACAGAAACACGAAACCAATGTCTGTTCCTATGTATTATTTTATTCAGGTGTGCGTACACATTGTATGCTTTTTCATTTACAATATCTGTATGGAGTATATGTTTTAGTGTGCACATGTATTAAATACCTTAATGTATTATTTTTCCACAAACACTGTGCGTAAAGTCATTGTGGTAAACCTAAACTTCATAACATTTTTTTTCTTGGTGACTTATGCTTACATAAAACGTGCACTTGCAATGCAATTGTTCATTTTTCTTTGCCTGGCATACATTCATGGTTAAAAATACTTTAATGCCGCGTACACACGATCGGTTTGTCTGATGAAAACGGTCTGATGCCAAAAAGTGATCGTGTGTATGCGGCATCACTGTATTGATGGTGGAATCAAGCAACTTTCTTTCCTTCAGGGAAAGAAAATTACAATCTATGTCAAGCCATGCTAACGCAGAAAGTGTGTGCATAGTTAAATAGAGGTGTAAAAATGAAAAAAAAAAAAAAAAAAAGGATTGCAGTGTGCCATGTCCTCAGTGACAGTAAAATAAGTATGTGGATTTTGTAATAGCACATGAAAACCGGGGAAATCGTGAAGAAAAATCGATTGATTTATAAAAGGTGTTTGGTAACCATTACTATCATTTTATGAAGTATTAAACCAGGACTGAAAGGGGCTTTTTTAATATATATACAATCGTGGGCAAACACACCAAGTTATCAGGATACACAGTGTTATAGAATGCAAATATTTTACAAGAATGGTTAGCTATGTTAGCCAGATATAAATGAAAGAAGGTAAGTCACTGTATGACATAATGAATTGTTTTAATATTTTGTCATTAGCTAATATTATTTATTCAAATGGGAGCATAACATTTTTATGCCACACCTTCCTGCTATATGCTCCAGTTTTCATTTGTCTATTAAAATGTTTTGTCAACCAAAAATACATTTTGTATACTGGGTTCAAAGATTGCAGAAAACCAAGCATGTGTTGAGTTGTGGGAGGGACCCATTCACTCCACCTACCAGGCTGCCTACAGGAGGGGGTGGATACAAGACCAGTCTACCTGCACAAGGAAAGAGCGTAGCAGTAACGGGTCTTAATGCAGAGGCAAAGTTTCACACTGGATTAATGCACAAATTTGGAAGAAATACAAAAAGCACACCAAGAACCACCCGGAAAAAAATACACAAAGCGCACCAAAACAACTTAAAAACCCCAAGATGTTTTTATTTTTATTTTTTAACAGAAATACCCCCTGACGTTTTAGACAAAATTTGCTCACCCTGGATCTTCGCTTAAAATCAACCAAGTTGACCCCCAAGTGGGTGTGGCATTTTATAGATAAGACTAAACTACTTCCATTATTCCCTGTGAATAGAGATAATCTTGGTTGCCTATAATCTAGTCTAACTGGTTCTTTTTTTCCAATAAACTGCCGACCGGGTCATTTCCACCACATATCTCATATAAACATGGAAGCTCATCAGAGTAAACAAATTTGTTCCAAATTTGAAGAACGCCCAAGCTCATCTTTATCTAGGAGTAGGAGGGGGTCACCAGTGAAATGTCTCTACCAGAATCGTATGCACATTCTATTGTGCCAATTGTCAGTGGAAGCAAATTAATCTACCAGTGCTTTTCATTTGGTGTGAAGAAAGTGGAATAGCCAATACAGACACCAGGTTGTAAAATACAAAGCCCTCTGTGAGAATAAAACCAGCATAATTGTGTTTGAATTACAAACAAATGGATTGTGTAGAAATAAAAACCCCGGCATTCGTTTTTTCATCTTGGACAGAAAGGGAAAGGGTTAGAACGTCCGTCGGGTTTTTATTGTTACTCCTGTACCCATTGGGAAAATTTGGTATATTACTAAGTGATTACTGAGACAGGAATATAGCAAAAACTCCAACACAATGGTACTTTTTATTTTTAGAATGCAGAAGAATGAAAACCTCTATCAGGACACTGCTGCCAATGTGAGGGGATCATATACAGCATTTTAAAGGAAAGGGGCGAATCAAGTCTAAAAAAATAAAAAAAATAAAAAATAAAAACTTCTCCACACTAATCATAATCAGGACTCAGTGTGAAAAGGTCCATTGAGATGCATGGAGAGCATTTACAGATAAAACGCTGTAAAAACGCTTCAGTGTGAAAGGGGTCTGTAATGGCCACCACCATTTACGATATCCATTCCATTGCCCCAACCACGACAGCTTAACCGACAGTCCGACAATCCATGTATACACAATCCATTCCATTTCCCAGAATAACAAGACTCGGCTATGTTCTCTAGTTTCAAAATGTATGAATGTTTTAATGGTAAACTCAGCTGGTTCTTATACAGTTACAAACATGTCAAAAGTTAATCACAGGGACAATGAAACTCTCCACCCCCCTAACATCACACAATGAACTTCAGCCTAGGTTCACATTGGAGCGATTTGTCATGTGATTTGAGAGATCAAATCGCATGACAAGTCGCAGCCTATTGGCAGCAATGGCACTGTTCCAATCGGTGTGACACTGATTTTGCAGCGCCGCACCGATTTGCAAAAGTAGTTCCTGCACTACTTTTGCTGATTTTAGGTGCGATTTCTATAGAGATCTGTGCATGAAGCCACACAAATGTCTATCAAGTAGCACCTGAAATCACGCTAACCTTGCTACTTTGAAATCGCGCTACTTCAAGTAAAGTAGCACGATTTAAAAGTAGCATCAGTGTGACCAGGGCTTAATCACATTCTCATAGATAATGACATTCAGTTGAGGTAATTATCCCCCAGACGTTCTGACTCTGGCAATAAGTGTTTCACCTGCAGAATACACATTCCTATGTCAGACGTTCTGTCTCCGACAATAAGCTATTTACACCTGATCAGAATGTCTTTCAGAAGCAGACTCAATTAGCATCTCAACAGCATGTGTCCCCACCTTGAATGAAACATTGACCTTTACAGCTTGTAATATGTCCAGATCTCCTGCAAAACATGAATTATTATTTATCAGTCACCCTATGCCCAAAAAGGGCACAAGGTGACCTTAGACCCAAGAGTCCTTAGCGACGCTGGCACAGTAGTATCCCCCATCCCTCAAAAGTCTCTGGGCGTCACGGGTCAATTCCGTTACAAGGTCTAAGGGTGCTTTGTGTTCCATTCACTACAGCTGGAGGTGGACATAGCTGGACAGATCTGCGGCACGTTGCAGGAAGAGGCAACCGCCACCTAATGAAGTCCATAACAAAGATAGCATTATGGAACATGGTGTGTCACAGTGGTGCAGCGAATCACGGCATTATATTGCTAGATTCCCAGGGCAGTAGAGTCCATGAATTGTGCATTACACAAAAAAAGGCAAAGGGGGAAAAAAATATTGTAGGATGGGGGAAGAGTGAAGTTCCTCTTTAAGAAGCACCCAACACTCCAGAGGTGGTTCTGGCCAGCTCAGTAGATTGCTTTAAGAGAGGCCTGGATTCTTTCCTAAATGCACATAATATAACTGAGTACTAAGTTTTGTAGGTAAAGTTGATCTGGGGTAAATCCGATTGCCTTTCGGGGGATCAGGAAGGAATTTTTTCCCCTCCGGTAGCAAATTGGATCATCGCTCTGCTGGGGTTTTTTGCCTTCCTCTGGATCAACTGTGGGTATGGAGTTGGGTGTATGGGAGGATGTACTGTGTTTTACTGTTTTATTTTTATTTATTTTTTATGGTTGAACTGGATGGACTTGTGTCTTTTTTCAACCTGACTAACTATGTAACACCCCTTTCACCCACATTAACAAAAAATAGACAAAAAAACTGCAGATGCAGGCACTGCTATAGTACCACCTACCTATTATCTTCAATATGGAGGAAACTAGCTAATAGCTAATAGAAAAGCCTTACATGCTTCAAAAAGGGATGTTGACGTGTACCAAAAAGTGACTTCAGTACAAAAAAAAAAGGCCAAAATGAATACGGTGCAAATCGACAAACATTCCATTGCGAAAAAAAGTTGTGAGTCATTAACCAAAATTTCAGATTTTTCATTTTTAACAAATATGGAAACATTTCTTCAGCTTATTCAAACAGGCCCCTTGAATTTACATCAATTAAGTCCACTGGCGAGGGAAATCTGGGACATATTTGTGTAATTGAAGCAGATGATGCAGTTGAATGGGTGCATAAGTGGAATAACCTCATCACGCAGACATCTGGGCTACGGCGGAGATATTAACACACTGCTCCTGTTAAAGGTTATTTATCTTTCTAACAAGGAATGAAACTGCCTCGTACTTTCCAACTACATAATACTAATGACGAGAGAGCTACTGGAAGGGATAAAACAGGCTTCTTCTCTATGGATTTAAATCACTAAATTCTGATAAATCAAATATACACAGCAAATGAGAAAACACGTATGACCAAGACCAAGATTCCTTACATGGGCCTTTGTATTCTTCTACAAATACAAATTAGTTATACCTCAAGAAAATGTAACGCTGATCTCAAATTGTGATCTTTATTGCCTACATACATCGGTCCTGGTTGACTTAAAGAGGTTGTAAACCCTTAGGCCCTGTACACACGATCGGTTCATCCGATGAAAACGGTCTGATGGATTTTTTCATCAGATATCCGATGAAGCTGACTTTCATCAGTCTTGCCTACACACCATCAGTTAAAAATCCAATCGTGTACAATGCAGTAACGTAAAACACAACGTGCAGAGAAAAATGAAGTTCAATGCTTCCGAGCATGCGTCGACTTGATTCTGAGCAGGGCTGGACTGGGACAGAAATTTGGCCCTGGACTTTATCCAGACTGGCCCACTTTGACAGGTCTCTCCCATGGCGGCCGGGCAACTCCTGCACCCCCCTCCCAGCCACCCAAGCCCCCTCTCCCCCTTCACTAGCCGTTCTACTTTATTAGAGTAGAACTGCTGGTACTGGTACTCTTATAGGCAGTACCAGTAGGGAAGCTAGACATTATTTCACCAGGGGCAAAGAATCAGTTCGGTGCCCCCCTTATGGGACAAGATTAGGCAGAAGTGAGAAACTACCAGGCCATAGCTGTTGAGTCAGCTGTCTGCCCCTCCCCCATGCTCCTCTGTCGTCGTCCCCCGGCCCCTCTGGTCCTCCACCTGCTTCTTTGTTCCCCACCAGGTGAGCGCTGCGGTGAGGGAGAGGAGGTTAGCGCTGCGGGAAGGGAGAGACAAAGGAGCAGCAGTCCACTGTCACTGAAGCAGGCCCACTGAGCCATCGGCCCACCGGGAAACTCCCTGTTGTCCCAATGGCCAGTCCATCCCTGATTCTGAGCATGCGTGGATTTTTGACCAATGGATTTCCCCACAGACTATCGTTTTTTTCAACCATACGGAAAATTTAAAACGGGTTCTATTTTTTTTCACCAATGGGAGAAAAAAAACGATGGGGCCCACACGATCGGTTCGTCCGATGAAAACAGTCCAGCAGTCCATTTTCATCAGACTAACCGATCGCGTGTACAAGGCTTAGATCAAGGCTTACCTGTAGGTGCAAGAAATATCTCCTTAACCTACATGGTTAAGGAGATATTTGCAGAAAAGACTGCACGGTCTACGGCGCATGCGTGACGTAGACAACTGCACAGGCCCAATCAGCGTGTCATTAATGAATGAGACTGTGCCGTCTCTGACGGCTCACAAGCGCAAGCGCGGGAGTGACGTCGTCGCTGCTCTGGCCAGTAACAGCGCCAGAGCAGCGATACCCGAAAGTCACTCTGGTATCATGGCGGTGGAGAGGAAGGAGGGTCGCTGCGGGGGCTTCGATCTCAGGTAAACAATTCATAATGAGCTAGTATGCTTTGCATACTAGCTTATTATGCCTCTCTCTTGCAGGTTTTTTTTTGTTTTAGGAAAACTTTTAGAGGCTTTACTTCCTCTTTAAAGGGGTTGTAAAGCTTCATGTTTTTTTTACCTTAATGCATCCTATGCATTAAGGTGAAAAAACACCTTGCACTCTCCGGCCTCCCAACCCCCCCATTTTACTTACCTAAGCCCCGAATCTAAGTGGGCGCGATCCCGCAATGCTTTCCCCCAGCTTGAGGTGGCTCTTCATTGGATGATCTATAGCAGCGTAGCCATTAGCTCCTGCTGCTGTCAATCAAATCGATGCGGCACACCTCCTTGGGAGAGCGCTTCCCAGAGGGGGTTTAGCTCTTTCGAGGAAAAACCGAGACAGCCGCCGAGGGACCCCAGAAGACGAAGATCGGGGGCATTCTGTGCAAAACAAACTGCACAGTGGAGGCAAGTATGGTATGTTTGTTATTTTATTTTTAAATCAACCTTTACAACCCCGTTAAAGCGATTGTAAAGATCACCTTGTAAAACAGCTCATTCAGATTAAAATAGAAATGGAAGGCAAAACATTTATGAATAGATTTAAAAAAAAACAAATATAAAATACTTTTTTTTCCTCTTTTTGAGAAGTGAACATTCCCTCTGTTCTCAGCTGCATAAGAGCTGGGGGAGGAGACACAGCAGGACACTGAGCTTCCCAGTAAATGGCTGTGTCAGGATAAGTCTGGTCATTGGAGGAAAGGTCGTGTTCCCAGCATAGCTAGAGAACTGACCACAGTGTGCTCTCCTGCTTGGTCTGATCAGGGGACTGGCAGGAACACCAGGGATTCCACAGAAAGCAAGCAATACAAAGAACAGGAGACTTCTTCATAGAAGTACATGGTACATATCAGGAATATGAAATGCATACCTCCCAACTTTTTGAAATGGGAATGAGGGACACCTATCAGCAAAAGTATGCCATGTGTTGTTGAGCGGGGGGGTTCAGCGGATCGGAGTTGTTGAGCGGGGGGGTACGCGGGACGGATCGAAGTTGTTGAGCGGGGGGGTTCCGCGGGATCTGAGTTGTTGAGCGGGGGGGAGGTTACTGGGGGAGGTGACCGATGCTGTCTCCCTATGTACAAGAGAAACAGCATCTGTCACCTCTCCCTGACAGGACGTGGAGCTCTGTGTTTACACACAGAGCTCCACATCCCTGCTCTAAAACTGCCGATCAGCGGACATCGCGACCGCCAGGCACGCGCATCGGCATCTCGGGGATGCGCCAGGTGCGCCCCCATCGGCGCGCGCGCCCCCCCAGTGGCCGGAGAAAACGATTCCGTCAATTGACGGCAGCTTGGATATTCAGATCCCCTAAGCTGCAGTCAATTGACGATAAGCGGGGACTGAAGTGGTTAAAGCAGAGCTCCAGGCTCCACCTAAAAAAAAAAGTCTACTGTAGCTGCTGACTTTTAGTTTAAAGACACTTATCTTCCCTCTGGATCCCGCCATGCCCTCACCCGAGCGGATTCTTTAATCGGCTTTGGGTGCAGGTGCTGGCATCTGAAGTAAGGGAAACAGGAAGTAAAGCCTTGTGATTGGTCCCATAGTCTCCTGTGACCTGTGATGTGTACCAGAAAACGTCGGGGAAAAAGGGGGGCCAAACTTTCAGCTTAGTTTGCCGTGGCGGCCTGAACCGGAAGTGGGAGCAGGTACCTGTCAAAACCAGGTACCTGCTCCGCCCCAAAACGTGGCAGTGGAGGGGGAATGGTGCAAACAAGCAGAGCCCCCCCCCCCTTTTGAGTCAAACTCCGCTTTAATGCACGTATGCATATCTCTTGCCTCAGGGCTCAAAATTTCAAGTCCTGAGCTACTAGCCAGGCCTCAAGAGTTACTCGCCACCAGTTGCCCCACCTAATTCATACACTGCCCTGCGCCTAATTGGACCTGTAAACACGCCCTCGTAGATTATCTCATAGAATGACACTGTTAAATGTTTAAGGCAGAATCAAGTTACACAATTAAATATTACCAACAACAACTTTAAAAAAATGGAACAGGGCACTCGGGGCAGACCAGAGGGACAGGGCACTGGGGGCAGACCAGAGGGACAGGACACTAGAACTGTGTCTCTTCCCCATTCTCTTGCTGTCTCCTCTGCAACTCCTATCCATCCTCTCTCTCTTTCTCCCTCTCCTATTCATCTCATCATCAGGAGCCTGTGTGTGCTGCTCCACACTTGCATGTCCACACAATCCAGCGCTGAGATCCACACAACTGCACAGCCATTGACACCATAGCACATCGCACACTGACACTGCACAGCACACATTGAGACCAGTCTGTTCACAGTGCTCAGGCTGAACTGTTGGACACTTACATAGAGCACAAGGAGAAGAAAACTGCACAAACTGAAAGGCTGCCGCTCTCATGTCAGGGCAACTTTCAGTGAGCGCTGCACCGGAGTGGTAATTTTCGCAATCCTCCACCTCACTTATTACGTCCTGCTCCCTGCTCTCCAGCTACATTGGTCGGGGGGAGGGGGCAGGCTCAGAGAGGTCATACTGTTAGGTCCCATGGCTTAATGAGGATTGTAAGGAGAGCACCTGTGTACTGCTCTGCCTGTGCGCGGCTCACCATACTACTTTTCCCGAGCATGCACCTTTCCTCTTCGGCCACCAATCGCATCGGGACTCTAAGTGTATTCACAGATTGGGGGGAGATTGGTCATGCAGCCCTGTCATCACTCGCCCCCAGCTTAAATCCACTCGCCAAATGCTAGTAGGCGAGTGGAAATTTTGAGGGCTGTCTTACCTGATGAGTAGCTGAGAAGCTGAATATGACTGTAGTAGTTGTTACAACTCCAGTGATAGCCACAATCTTCCTGTGCAAGCTTCCTCATTGCACAAAGGACACAGGGGAGCTGGATACTCGGCACAGTGCATTCATGCCATGTATTTTATCTGTGCATTTCACGGCTTGCCTGCAGTTCAGCTTATAAATATGTCCATATATTCATACATATATATTATTTTAGGTTCAAGGGTACAAATCAAGTCAATTCAGTGCCTTTGGCACAACCTAATGTTCATTTCAAAACCAACAAGATCACAAACAAGAACTCTGGAGACACTTGGAGCCATTTGAGCCATTGCCCCCGCCTGCGATGATCAGACAATGTGATGAATGGAGGAAGGAACTGCGGTGACCTATTTTGTTTCCTATGTTGCATTATTATTCGCTTTATTTCTTAGCAACCCAATTTCTGCTAATGTTCCATTTTAGCAAACACTTAAAGGCTGTAAATATTTTTATTCAGCGAGGGCAGGGAGACCTTGGGGTATATTTGATAACTTCGAAGTAGTCTACAAAAACAGATGTTGTTTGAAAATCCTGCTTAGCAATTTAGAACGCATTACTAATAAAACAATTCTAAGAAAATATCCAATAAAGGACGGGAACTGTGCAGAAAACAGCTTTGTAGTTTTGTGTAAAAGAAATTTTATTTTACAGCCCTTAATTCTTAGCTGCCTATAATTCTATAAATTAGATCCTAATAGAGTAAAACTTTAGGGTTCGCTCAGGAGAATGCAATTATTTTCCTTACCCAATAAAGGTCTATTTTACACACTATTTTATATGACTCACTTCTGACAAGTTTTCCTGACACCAAGAGAAAGGTGACAGGGGAGGGATCTCAAGCTGACTGATAGCCTCAGCTCTGTTCCTATGTGCTGTGTCAAGGGGGTGTGTCCCTATCTACCAATTAGCTCTCAGAGCCCTCCTCACTGATGTAACTTCACCTGTTTTTCAGAGCTGTGTAGTTTCTGTACTTTGACTGGACATAGGGGGAAAGATGGCAGTAGATAAACAGGTACAACTTATGTAGGCAGATTTTTTTTTTTTTTAATCTCTGTGTATCACAGAGATTAGGCCAGTCACTTTGCTGGGTATATAAGCGAGGGTTTATAACCATGTTGGTTCACTTCCAGATGTAAAATAAAATAAAATGAAGTTAAAAAATAAATAAAAGAAAAAAGTGCACAATTTGGTGGGGGGTGTAGCTAAATATACACTGGGGGGTAGTGAGCGAGAGCTAGGGCCATTTTAAGCAAGTCAAAACTTGTACACCCCCCCCCCCCCCAATATCCTAAAGGCTTTTTATTCTGAGTCCACTACAATCTACTGGGTCCTGGCTCTCCCAGGTCTTAGCTGACCATTACATACAGGGTCCTGACTCTCCTGGCACCGAGCCAACAATCACCTACCGGTTCCTGGCTCTCCTGGGTCTGAGCCAACAATCACCTACCGGTTCCTGGCTCTCCTGGGTCTGAGCCAACAATCACCTACCGGTTCCTGGCTCTCCTGGGTCTGAGCCAACAATCACCTACCGGTTCCTGGCTCTCCTGGGTCTGAGCCAACAATCACCTACCGGTTCCTGGCTCTCCTGGGTCTAAGCCAACAATCACCTACCGGTTCCTGGCTCTCCTGGGTCTGAGCCAACAATCACCTACCGGTTCCTGGCTCTCCTGGGTCTGAGCCAACAATCACCTACCGGTTCCTGGCTCTCCTGGGTCTGAGCCAACAATCACCTACCGGTTCCTGGCTCTCCTGGGTCTGAGCCAACAATCACCTACCGGTTCCTGGCTCTCCTGGGTCTGAGCCAACAATCACCTACCGGTTCCTGGCTCTCCTGGGTCTGAGCCAACAATCACCTACCGGTTCCTGGCTCTTTCTGGTTCTGTGCTTACCATGAGCTTCTGCAGGGCCAATGGAAATTATGCAATATATAATAAATAAATGCCAGCAGTCCCAACCATTCTTTGCATATAGTTCATGCCTTTGAAGACATAGAAAAATAAGATTTGGATTAACAGGCACTTGATTATCAAAGTACATCTCTCAGAGCCAAGACAAAAGAATAATTTTAGAAGATTTACAGTACTTATAAATCTTCTTTAATTTGCCCAAATGCATTAAAACAAGAGGTGTTTCAAGAGTAAAATTAGCTTGAAGCTTGTGAATCAGACAAAGGACAGCCGTTTCGCATACATACATACATGCTTTGGTTGATGACCAAATACATTTTGCACTATTGTCCTCTACAACTCGAGTTATTAAAGCGGAGTTTCACCCTTAAAATCACTTTTTTTCATTACATCCAGCATACTGGCGTCAGCGCCAGTATGCTGTTTTTTTTTTTTTTTTAATGCGCGTATTTACTATATCAAATCATTGAATTCCAGGCGCACCGCGGAATGTCGCCGCTATAAGGCGTCACGCCTTCCGGAAACAGCCGATTAGCATTCGGCTTTTACTCGGCGCCTGCGCACAGACCCAGGAGCTGACTGCACAGGCGCCGAAAATAGACGGTCCTAGTTCGGGTTTTTTCGGAGGGCGTGAGGCGGCTATATACGGCGCCTGCGCAGTCAGCTCCTGGGTTTGTGCGCAAGCGCCGAGAAAAGCCGAATGCTAATCGGCTGTTTCCGGAAGGTGTGACGCCTTATAGCGGCGACATTCCGCGGTGCGCCTGGAATTCAATGATTTGATATAAAAGTAAGTACGCGCATTAAAAAGAAAAAAACAGCATACTGGCGCTGACGCCAGTATGCTGGATGTAATGAAAAAAAGTGATTTTAAGGGTGGAACTCCGCTTTAAGTATTTTCTAGATGGTCACTTTAATGGTTTTTCTTCAGTTCAAGAGCGACTCCTCTATAAA
This sequence comes from Rana kukunoris, assembly GCA_029574335.1. NCBI lineage: Eukaryota > Metazoa > Chordata > Amphibia > Anura > Ranidae > Rana > Rana kukunoris. Next base: position 540,662,480 of record CM056050.1, on the reverse strand, counting down.
CCCATTTGGGTAAAATGGCTACAGATGTCCGATACCAGCAAGGGAAAATCTCACTTCAGCTGCACACTAGAGCTTCACCTGCACACATTATACAATTTTCCCTTAGATTTACCAAAACCATATAATATGGGGTCAAACCTAAACACTTTCCATGTGTATGCAATCAGGCAGGCCCTTGCACTACATAGTTGAAGGTAAATCTAAAGGAAATTAAACAATAACAATTGTATAGTGTGTAGCCCCGATTTAGGATAGTCGTACACTTGCAGATCACTATTGTTCAGCCCTATGGGCTGAACCAGTGAAATCTCCCCTTTCAGCTATTATATTCATGTAGCTGCAGCACCCCCAGCCACCTGAATACCTGAACAATGACCAGATTAACCTTTTCGGCAGATCATTTTTCAGCAGGTTCGGTCAATTTTTATAATCGACCTTTGTCCTGTAACTGGAGCTATGTATGCCTAACATTGGATGACAGCTGGTTTCACCTTTGGCGGCTTCCTATTTTTCATTCCATTTGAGGCCCAGTGATACAACAGTGTCCTTAACTGCTAATGCACTCAATTGAACTCGAATGTACAGCAGTTGGGCTAAAAAGCCAAGTTGCTACTAGGTATGAGCTCAGATGTGTTCGGATCCTAGTCCCAACCCACCTGAGCAATCCCGGCCGGGAAGCCGTCACTGCACACCGCCAATCTCGAGCAGCCTAGTCATTCCTTGGCCAGCAGCCCCACATATACAAGGAGGCGTGTGAATATGCAGCTGCGGGCCAGGAAATGCCTGAGTCACTTATGATTGGTGGTGTGCAGTGATGGCTTCCTGGTGAGATTGCCAAGGTGGGTGGGGACTAGGATCCGAACACGATCAAGTTCATTCCTTGCTGTCACTCTATTGCTGGGGGGGAAGAGGGGAGATCGGTGTACAGAAATTATAGACAACAGTAAAGACTGCTTGGGAATGGAAATCCCTTTTTTGGGCCTAACTACTCCTAAAATCACATGGGTCCAAGAGTTAAAAGCTGAAAGAGCGATAGACCAATTGCAAACCATTGAAACCATTAAGCTTTGGTTTATACCGCATAGTTTGTAAAATAAAACAAATAGGATAAATGTGAAAAAGCACAGTCCAGTTTTCACACACCAATGTTGTCCACATATTTCAGCTCAACATCATTAGTCCTCGACTTTGATCAATGTATACACATCAATGTAATTCATTCAGCATTCTTCAACTCTTTTTGTTTCCATATTTCTCCCGTTGCAGACTTAGATCCAAATATTTCCATCAGCATACATAAATAAAGGCTCATGCATAGTTTAAAATCCATGGTTTCATTTTTGTAGTTTAGTTCCACTTTATCTGCATCATGTGGGTGTTAAATGTAAATGTAGATGAAGCATGGCACATCACCCTGATTTTCTGCCAGCTCTAGCAGCAGACACAGCTGACATGCCAGACCCTTTCATTTTACGTCTTCCAGGACATTACTTGGAAGCGGAGGAATGAAGCTCAACAAGAATGTTTGATAATTGAACACAACCATTGTTCGGCAAGGCAATGCTTCTACTGAGGCAACATAAACATGCAAACCGGAGCACATGCCGCCCATTTGTAAGCCAAACAGGCAAACCCCTCAAATTGGTTGAATGTTAACCTTTGAAAAAATCATCAAAGACTGCAGAGGCAAACTGACAGTCAGTAATATGTACATATTAACCACCTCCTGACTGCCTGTTTAACAATGGCACCAGTTACTCCAACAGGACATTTATTAGGGTCTTAAAAGAGAGGATGCATAGGCCAGGCAAGCTCTCCCAACGACTGTAATCATGGTGTACAGATTACAAGCAAAACGCACAGAGCCAATTAGAGTGGCTTTGTGCCTTGTGATTGCTGTGAACCAATAACCGTGATTACAAATGTAAACAATGCCTGTGTTTACAAAACACCCAGCCCTTCTCTGCCTCTCCCAATGGAGGAGGGAAAAGAAAGGAGGATCACAGCAGATAGAAGAAAGATCAGCAAGAGAAATACAGGTTCAAGGTTGGGAAATTTACATCTCAAATTTTTTTTTTTCATTATTGTGCTCATTAGACCTAAAAAAATAAAAATAAAAAAATAAATTGCTGTTGCGATCCCACAAAATCAGCCTTTGGAATCACCTAGGATTCTGACATCATCTCCCTCTAATGCTCCTGGGAAATGTGTGGTGTCATTTCCCAGAATGCAGTACGCTACCTGTCATGGACCTTGGAATGAGGAAGTGTTTCTCCTTGAAATCTGTTACACAGTGGGGGGTCTTCTGCCCTGTCTAAAGGCTAACCCCCCCTCCCCTCCAGACAGCTCCATTGTTCTGTGTCTGGCTGTTTGTGTACATTGATTGCCCCCTGGGGCTTCTGTCTCATTACACATAGCAGTCCTTCTGTTCAAGCTATCGGACCAATCCCTGCTAACCCTGTTTCAAGTCCTCATTTGCATGGCTAGGAGGACCTAATGGAGAACTACCATGTACTTTACAATTGACCAATAGGAAAGCTGGGGTGTGTAAACTGCTGTATAAAAGTGTGTGTGCATCCAATAAAAGAGGTTCCTGTTTGAACTTATATACAGCCCGCCTGGTGTTTGTTCTGATGGATTTCGAATGGCACAATGGCTGTAGTTCGTATCCCAGAGCATCGGACGAACCATCAGACGTTGCAATCTGCAATCTGATCCAATAGTAGCAGAGGAGTGTCGGGAGAGCGGAAGCGAGCGATCAAGGGTCCCATTACACTACCCAATTATCACTCCCCATCCAAGACTTCCAGGAAGTAAGTGCTTGTGGGCTTCACAATGCTCACAAGCAAAATGACAACGGTGTGGACATAGTTATTCAAAAAAGATGTTTTATAAAACTATGTGGAGCGGCGGCAGATTGTAACATAGTAAGTGATCGGATTTATATTATAAAAACGCATGGTGAAAGGACATACATTTAAAAAATGCTAATTGTGGTTGGAGCCCTGCTTTAAGTACACCGTTTAAAGATTGTTTCAACCAATTGGTCCCAGCTGCCAACAACCTATGACACTGATCACACATATATAAAATGATAACCCCCCCCCCCCAAAAAAAAATGGTGTAGCGCAAATACCCCTTTAAAGCAACACTAATACCCTGTACACACAATCGGATTTTCCGTCAGAAAAAAGTTGGATGTTTTTTCCCGACGAAATTCCGCTCAAGCTTGGCTTGCATACACACGGTCACACAAAAGTTCTTTGAACTTTTGACCATGAAGAACATGGTGACATACAACACTACGACGAGCTGTGAAAATTTAGTTCAGTGCTTTGGATTTTTGCGCGTCGGATTTTTCCTGCAGCAAAAGTCCGATGGAGCATACACATGGTCTGAATTTTCGTTCAAAAGCTTACATCGGACATAAGTCTCTTGTGTGTTCTTCAATAGTGCGTAGTCACTTCACTTGTTCACCTCTTGTGAAACACCACCAGTTTATGACCCACATATGTAATGTAAGGTTATAATAAATAGGGTGTCCTCCTTTAAGTGGGATCCTCTATGTTCCTTTTCTTCCCCACCTCTGCCAGAGGCATCTGGTTCCTTTAAATAAATGTATATCTTAGCAGGCATTCCTTATTCTCTGTCCCACCAGGATATTGGAATTTCCACAAAAAAAAAAATGATAAAAAAAAACAAAAACATAGCACTTTACCTTGAAAAATGTTTTTTTTATTTACACCAACTTTCCATACACCTACATTAAACAGTGCGTAAGCGCACTACTAAATGAGAGACGCAGAGTGATATTGCCAGTATTCGGACTGACTAGCAAGTTCTGCACTGCATGCTGATGTCATTACCATCATTCATCCTCAAGGGGAATATCATTGGATGACTGATCTCTCACTCTTATAGTCCCAGCTACCCATGCCATTTTGTTGGAGACCGCTTCTTGATCAAGCTATGAATAAGGGATCCTCATTCATAACCATTCACAACTACAGTGGAACCTCAGATACGAGCATAAGCCATTCCAGGAGAATGCTTGTAATCCAAATTACTTGCATATCAAAGCGAGTTTCCCCATTGAAGTCAATGGAAACAAAAATAATTTGTTCCTCATTGACTTAAATGGCATGCAATACCGCATGTGGCCAGAGGTGGGGGGAGCCAGAGAGCCTCGAAAACACACGGAAAGGCCACAGGACAGCTCGGCTGACCTTAGTAAACCTTGGAAAGGCTCGGGAACTGAGTATTTTCAAGTCTTTCCGAGCATTTCCAAACGGCTCTGAATGGCGCTGGCGCTCCCTACCTTAGGCCAAATGTGGTACTGCACACCGATGTGGCTTGAATCCCGCTTATTTTGCAAGACAACACTCGCAAACCGAGTCAGGATTTTTTTTAAATACAGTGCTTGTATTGCGAAACGCTCGTTAACCGCATTACTCGCAATCCGAGGTTCCACTGTATATGGATTGCATGGCTTGTTACCGACATGTGGGGAACATTTCATGTCAATAGCACCTTTAGAAATATATTTACCTAGAAAAAGGGTGTGCAACACTTATTTTACCCACTGTATATGTGGCAGCCCAGTGTTAAAGCCCACCACTGTGTTGCCACATGGCCATCGCTGGCATTAGGGGGTTCATTTACCATCATCAGGTAATAAGAGATACTAACACTAGAGGACTGGAGTTGTGCTTCCCTCCCGTAAAGGGCTGACATTTTGTACAGCCATCACAATAGAGGGTTGTCATTTCATACCACTTCAAATCACTTATTCAGATATGTTACTATTTGGATCTCACTGAAACAGATTTTTTCTTCAGTGAGTCTGCAAGGAATTTTTTCTGCATTCTAAAATTTTCCAGCGTAAAATAAGACTTCCGTTCACGCAGCTTTCTCCTCGGGGTTGCTAGCTGGGTAGTCATTCCCAGGACGCATCGTGCTCCCAAGTGACAATAAAGCATGAGAAATCCAGGTCGCCATAGCAACGCTGCAAAACAAACTTAACAGGGTCAGCATAAAGTTTTGCTGCATCCTACGCTGACAAAAGACGATTATGATGTAGTACGGCTTTATGGCAAGCATGGGATGAAACATCTGCTCGTTTGGAGATGGTACAGTTCAGCTCATCACACCGCAGTTTCCATGCGATGCCAATCACGGGCTGTAATGTGTGAGCAACCGCAAAGAGATACATTACAGCCTGTGACCAAAATCCATCTTTACTGTGCTGGAAAATGTTACAGCATGCTAATGTGACAGAAACCAGAAATGAATTCAGAACAGCTGGAAAAGTTTTCTTTCATTTTTACTTTTTATGTTACCTTCATGTAGCCATCCTCGAGCTTCAGTAATGCCACCAACTACTATCTGGGCACAAAATGGCTGCCTGTAGATCACTTTGAACATGTAAATATTTATTTAGTATGGCTACGTCTGACCCATTTATCAGAGTGGCGGAAAGAAAGAAATCTGGCAACTTAAAGCAGGGGTTCCGCCGATTTTTTATTTTTTTTTAAGCCAGCAGCTACAAATACGGCAGCTGCTGACTTTTAAAAAATGGACACTTGCCTGTCCAGCACGTCCGCGATGTCAGCAGCCGAGACTGAGCAATCGCTCGGTCCTCCGCTGCTTCCGCCGCCATCCCCGGTGAGGGAAATCAGGAAGTGAAGCCTTGCGGCTTAACTGCCCGATTCCCTACTGCGCATGCAGGATCACGGAGTGCCGTCACTGGTCCCCGCTCTCTCCTGGGAACAGCGTTTCCCATAAAACAGCGGGGGTGACGTGACAGGCTGGATTCCCTGTGGGAATCAGAACCCGGAAGTGGTGCAAATACCTGTCTCAGACAGGTACCTGCACCCCCCTCCCCCTGAAAGGTGCCAAATGTGACACTGGAGGGGGGGAGGGATCCAAAAAGTGGAGGTTCACTTTTTATGTGAACCTCCGCTTTAACCTCTTCCTTACTGGGCACTTAAACCCCCCTCCTGCCCAGAGCAATTTTCAGCTTTCAAAGCCAACGCACTTTGAATGACAATTGTACCCAAATTACACTTTTATATATATATTTTTTTACAGAAATAGAGCTTTCTTTTGGTTCTTTCTTTCTTTTGAAAATCATGTTTCAGCTTGTTATAAAATTTTGCAAACAGGTAATTTTTCTCCTTCATTGATATAAAATATGTACCGACATTGTACTAGTGGCACTGGCACGAAAGGAGTTAACTTCAGAGGTAATCAAGGGATTAAATGTGTTCCCTGGGTGTGTTTACTAACTGTATGGTGGGATGGGTTGCTTGGGACAACACACTGATCTGTCTTCTTGCATAGCAGAAACACAGGATCTCTGTGTCATCCCCCGACAGAAAAGAGATCTTCCTTGTTTACTTTGGCAGATCCCCATTCTGCCACTGCGGGGAATTATTACGGGTGGCCAGCCGACATCGAGTCTGCCAGACCCGTTGATTATGCCAACGAGCCAACGTACGCCTACAGCGGTACGCGCAGCCAAACCAACCTGCAGCAGTATAACTGCCGGTGCTGGATCGGCAATGCTGTTCCAGCCAACCTCCCTCCCCGTCTTATACTTATCCAAGTCTGATCTGAATCAGGCACTGTGTACAAGAGCAGAAGCTCTCTCCCTCCTTATAGGCTTAGAGACAGCAGCTCAAACCACTAGTCTCTCCTGTGTCAATCACAACCAGAGGAGGGAGGGGGCGGGGCCGATCCCCTGTGTCAATGGACACACAGCTGGCTCAGAAGCAAGCCCACACAAGTGCCCCCACAGCAAGGGGTTGCTATGGTAGGCACTCAGTGGGTGGGGAGCCAGGAGCGCCAAAGAGAGGGACCAGCGAAGAAGAGGATCTGGGCTGCTCTGTGCAAATCCACTTCACAGAGCAGGTAAGTATGACATGTTTGTTATTTAAAACAAATAATAATGTTTACAATAATGAAGCATCAGATTGTGAGAGGGTCTCTTTTTATGTGATTGTGTTGTGAGCCTGTAACACAAACACACCTGTCAACATTAAAAATAATTACAATGTTAGAGAATGTAGCATGAATGTGATACAGTATTTGATTTTCAATTCAAGAAAAAAAAAAGAGAGAAAGAAGAGAGAGAATGCTGCCCCCTAGTGTCTGCAAATTACAACAAATAAAACATGGTACTGTATGGCTCTTTCTACACATGAACATGAGCCCTAATGCCTCCATTTAAAAAACAAACCAAAAAACAGAGTACAAGCGAAAATGCTCTATTTTTTGCAATACACTATACTTGTGTTTACAATAGCACCACCATACACACAAGTACATCAGCGCACCACCACTCATGTTACCGACAGGCTGTACACTGCACTTGGGCTGCCTAGGTGCAGGAAATACACTGGGCAGTGCGCTAAATGGGTTCAGGCAACCTATGTGTCAGGACCTTAAAATGTCATAAAAAGGTTTGGTCTTTAAATGGTTAAACTTCCTTCATCTATCTTTCCTTTGATAAATGAACAAAAAGATACTTTGTGTCCACATTGTCACCTGTTGTATTAAAAACTTGGCAGGCTGCCTAGATTTTGTTTTTCCAGCTGTGAGAACTCTCTGCACCATTCACACCTGAGCGTTTTGTAGCTTGAAGCTACAAAACGCTGGGAGGGGAAAAAATCTATTAGGCCCCTTTCACATGGGGCAGTGGAGGTGCGGTGGCGGTATAGCAGCGAGATTTTTAGCGCCGCTATACCGCCGTATTTACCGCGATATTCGGTCGCTAGCGGTGCGGTATTAACCCCCGCTAGCAGCCGTAAAATGGGGTTAATACAACGGTTTCCCATTGATTTCAATGGGAAGGAGCGGTATAGGAGCGGTAAACACCCCGCTCCTATACCGCTCCAAAGATGCGACTAGCAGGACTTTTGGAGCGGACCTGGTAGCACACAGCTTCAGTGTGAAAGCCTTTGGGCTTTCACATTGAAGACTACAGGGCACGATTTTTTCAGGCGGTATAGCAGCACCATTTTTGGCGCTGTACCGCCTGAAAAACGCCCCAGTGTAAAAGGGACCTTATTCTCTATGGAGACGGTTCACATCTCCACTACAAAACGCCTGAAGCCAGAAGTTCAAAAACGCCTGAAGCTCCAACAAGTTCTGGGACTTTTTTTTTTAGGCAGATTTGGGCGCTTTTCTGCTTTTTACATTGGTGACCTTTTGACCTATACAAAATCATAGCTGTAAAATTGCTATGCTCAGGTGTGAATGGGGCCTTAGAAAGATCGCGACAAAGGGAAGGGAAAAAGATTGCGATTTCGATTCTTCACAATTATTCGTGCAGCTCTATTGGAAGCCCATATATATATATATATATATATATATATATATATATATATATATACACCTTATCAAGGTCTGTGTCCCTGTTAGGGTAAACCATTGTCACCAGGAATGTAAGCGAGATGAAATAACTCTACTGGTACCCTAGATAGCAGTAAAAACCCAACTGGGGTTCTAATCCACCCTCATTACATGGAAACAGTGAAAAGTTTGGACTGAACTTATGGCCAATTCACACTATATGCAATGACAGACCTTGTGGTAAAACGTCGGTTACCACAGGGACACACAAAAAAAAGGTTTCCTGTGTGTCCCATTCACACTGTAATGTACACATGCTGCATTTTATCACAAAGCACAGGCCTGAATCGCGCTGTTAGGCAGCACAGCGCATTGTGCCCACTGATATTGCAACAAAGTGTACATTTTTGTATTGTTCAAATAAAGCTTGTACAAAACAAAAAAGGGACAGCGCAGTGCGCCAAGTCGTGCACCACACTGCCCCCTAGCCAGCAGGCAGTGCAGAGCAACCAGGTGCTGAATTACTCTGGCTGCTCTGCGGTTTGACAGAGGACCAGTATGAATTCATCCTTAAAGGATAAGTTCACCCCAACATAAAGTCTCTACATCTACAGAAATCCACATTCTAACACTAACCTATTTAACCCTGTAAAGAAATCAGTATACATACCTTTATTGCAGCCAATCAGCCCCGATCCCACGCTGAGCTGTCATGCCGTGGCTTTGCTGTGTAGGCGGGTGCAGAGGACACAGCCGACAACGGAAGTCCCATAGTAAGTCTATGGGTGACGTCACTTCCCATTCATTTTACAGCTGTTGTCGGCCGTGTCCTCTGCAGAGCCTCCGCTGCTGGAGACCGGATTGGCTTCAGAAAAGGTATGTATACCGATTTCTCTTTTATAGCAGGGGTCTCAAAACTGGTGGCCCTCCAAAAACAACAAGTCCCATCATGCCTCTGCCTGTGGAAGTCATGCTTGTAACTGTCAGCCTTGCAATGCCTCATGGGACTTGTAGTTTCCCAACAGCTGGAGGTCCGTCAGCTTGAGACCCCTGCTATAGAGGGTTAGATAGGTTAGTGTTAGATCGTGAATGTCTGTAGATGTAGGGATTTTAGTGTTAAGGTGGACTTATCCTTTAAACCAGTGGTCTCCAAACTGCGGCTTGAGGGCCAGATGTGGCCCTTTGCTTGATTTTATCCGGCCCCTGGGGTGCTTTTTTATTCATTGGCACCAATGACGGGGCACAATTCCTCCCAAAGACGGGGCACAATTCCTCCCAAAGACGGGGCACAGTTCCTCCCAAAGACGGGGCACAGTTCCTCCCAAAGACGGGGCACAGTTCCTCCCAAAGACGGGGCACAATTCAGACGGGGCACAATTCCTCCCAAAGACGGGGCACAATTCCTCCCAAAGACGGGGCACAATTCCTCCCAAAGACGGGGCACAATTCCTCCCAAAGACGGGGCAAAATTCCTCCCAATGACACCTATGATGGGGCAGAATTCCTGCCAATGACACCAAAGATGGGGGATTTTGAACTCCTGACGGCCACAGTCCGGCCCCCTTAAAGTCTGGAGGCCAGTAATTCGGCCCTTTGTTTAGAAAGTTTGGAGACCCCTGCTTTAAACTGTAAATCGAAGGTATAGTCCTCAGCAATATATATATATATATATATATATATATATATATATATATATATATATATATATATATATATATATATATATATATATATATATATATGGTAAAAATTGTCCCGTGATTTGCGGCCTCTGCATTCCCCACAATGAAGGATTTACTCCCAACTGTCATCACATTGTACATTCCCGGGACCCCTCCGGGAGACAGGATACCATTATCTGACTGTACAGCTGGGTGAACTTGGGGGTTCTAACAGAGGATGACTCAAATGTCAGTTTTGGTGGGTTTGGCCTTTAAGAATATTAAAACATAAAATCTGTTTTCCAGGCTTCAGAAGACATGCCGTGTGGCATTGCGCCTACTCGGATTCCCAAACCAAAACCCGGGACAGTGTCCAAACTACCCATTAAGAAACCTATGGGAAATGCAGTGAATGGAGAGCGGGAAGTGAGCAGAGAGAAATCACATTCATCCAGAACCATTTTTAATCCCCAAGGTGCAGCTAAGAGGTGATCCTTGTAAATGAGGGGCTGAAGACAAATCACGCTGCGGTTCCCCACCCAGACTTCCATCATGGCCGACGGCTCCACTCTCCTTTATATTCTCTCTGTACATTACATTTTTAGTTAGGATTAATCATTGTGTGCGCTTTGTATTCATGTCATTTGTAAAGAATAAACAGTTTTCATTTAATTTCTCAGATTTCAGGATCTTTTGATGGAAATGAAACGTAGATCTCAAGGCTAAACACAGATCACCTGTATTCTGCTGTAGATACAGCGGGTAAAATAAGAATTGAACACGTCACCTTTTTCTAGGTAAATATATTTCTAAAGGTGCTATTGACATGAACTTTTCACCACGTCGGTAACAACCAGTGTTGTAACTAACGGTGTTTAAATAAACGCCGTTAGGTAACGATACCCCTTTTGAGGGTAACGAGTAATCTACCAGATTACCCTTCCCCTCTCGGCAACGCCGCTCCCATTACTGGGGCGGAGTTACCGTAAATACTTACCTGTGTCAGCAGCAGCCGTCCTGTCAGCCACCCATTATCAAAAGCCGCGCCTCCTCAGGCTGTTCCGTGATAGGCCGAACAGTAATTTTCCCAGCAGTGCCTCTGTTTAGTGTTCAGCCTATCACGGATGCCTTCACATAGTCCGAGGTCGAGGCTGAGGATGAGAAGGCATGCGTGATAGGCTGAACATGAAACAGAGGCTCTGCTGGGAAAATTAGTGTTCAGCCTATCACAGAACAGCCTGAGGAGGAGGCACGGCTTTCAAATAATGGAGGATGGCAGCCGACGTCTGACATATGGTGGAGAACAGGAGAAGGTAGGGAGATCGTCGTCGAGGCATTTTACAGGCACAGTAAGGCATGTATGATGGCACAGTGACTCACTGTGCCATCATACATGCCTCACTCACTGTGCCTATACAATGCCTCACTGTGCCTGTAACATGCCTCATGCCTCACTGTGCCTGTAACATGCCTCACTGTGCCTGTAACATGCCTCATGCCTCACTGTGCCTGTAACATGCCTCAAAAAAAGTCAGTTACTTACTTTGCTGAGTAACTAATTACTTTGCCAATGTAGTAACTGAGTCACTAACTCAATTACTATTTCGGACAAGTAATTTGTAACTGTAACTAATTACTTTTTTAAAGGACAATGAGCAACACTGGTAACAACCCATGTGATCCAAACATATAAAAAAAAAACATATAAATTCAGAAATTAAGGTGCCGTATACACTCGAATATAAGCAGAGTTTTTCAGCACATTGTTTTGTGCTAAAAATGCCTCCCCTCGGCTTATACTAGAGTCACCTTTTTGCGCCTAATCTCCCGGAACTTTGGGGACCCGGTATCAGCCGGCCGTAGGTCCCCTGTACCCCAAACTTGCCAGGGAGCACCGATTTTTTCAAAACCAGGCACCCCTTCCATAGACTCCCATGTTAAACAGTAATTTCTCCAGTAACTTTGGGGACTCGGTCCTTGCTGGTCGTAGGTCCCCTGGACCCGGAACATGGCGCACATGTAGCCCCATTTCTTTCTTACAAGTGTGCAATTTTGTTGTCTGAGGATCCTATGGCTGGGGAGCACCAATTTTTCAAAACCGGGCACCCCTTCCATAGACTCCCATGTTAAACGTCAGTCTAGTCATGGGTACAGTGAGACATGGGTACAGTGAGACATGGGCACAGTGAGGCATGCACATGGACACCCTAGGTCTCGGCTTATATACGGGTCGGATTATAATCGAGTATATACAGTATGTGTAATAAAAGGGAAAAGTATTGAACACCTGAAAAAAGGGGAGGTGCAAACAGGCATGGAAAGCCAAGACACCAGATGAAAACTATCAGCATCTAGAAAGCAACCCTCATCCTTGGCAGTCCAAATTAATTTTAGCTGGTTCAGTCTCATCCAATGGCCTATAAAAAAAGGTGTCTCATTACCAAGGTGTCACACAAGAAACCTCTCATGATGGGTAAAAGCAAAAAGCTCTCTCAAGACCTTCACAGCATTATTGTTGCAAAACATACTGATGACATTGGTTACAAAAGGATTTCTAAGCTTCTGAATGTTCCAGTGAGCACTGTTAGGGCCATAATCCGGAAGTGCAAAGAAGATAATTTCACCATAACCCCACCACGACCAGGTGCCCCTCACAAGATTTCTGACAGAGGAGTGAAAAGAATTTTCAGAAGAGTTGTCCAAGAGCCAAGGACCACTAGTGGAGAGCCTCAGAAAGTCCTTGAATTAGTAGGTACAATTGTTTCAAAGTAAACCCTCACCACGCAAGACTTCATTGCTGAAGAAAAAAGCATGTTGAAGTTTCTTTAAAGTTTGCTGCTCAAAATTTAGACAAGCCTATGAAATACTGGAAGATTATAGTCTGGTCAGAGGAGACCAAAATTCTTTGGATCATGATTTAAATCACTAGTAAAAAGGCTAAAATCATAATTATTTAAAGAGCAACTGTCATCTCTGTCCTGCAACAGCTCCTCCTCCCTGCTGTTGATTCACAAACAGTCCCATTCACTTTAATGGGATGGCTGGTGATGTGGCAGTGACACAACAAGGTGAGGGATGTGGCGGCAGCAGTTGAGTGGATGCCCGCTAACAGGCACTGCCATGATGGATCTGATATGACAGGTGCCCTTTAAATGTAAGGACTTATTCTTTCTGGTAGTTAGAATCTTTAATATTATTTGCAAACAATATGAACGTTTCCTATTTAGAATATTAAGCTGTCAGGTTAGTAAAACAGCGATATCAGAGCCGATTCAATCATACCGTTTTGCAAAACAATGGGATAAAGGAATATTCCTGAACTTTGTTTGATCTCATGGTTACTGTGAAATTGTGTGAATGTATCAATGCAGTGCATGTTATCTCAGCTTGCAGAGCTTGGATTCATTGAATGAGTGCCATTGTTGAAAGAAAGACAGTCCAGTTTGCAGTTTGTGAGAAGCCATGTGGGGGACACAGCAAACATGTGGAAGAAGGTGCTCTGGTCAGATGAGACCAAAACTGAACTTTTTGTCCTAAAAGCAAAACGCTATGTGTGGTGTAAAACTAACACTGCACATCACCCTAAACACACCATCCCCACTGTGAAACATGGTGGTGGCAGCATTATGTAATGGTGATGCTTTTCTTCAGCAGGGACAGGGAAGCTGGTCAATGTGATGGAAAGATGGATGGAGCCAAATACAGGGCAATCTTAGAAGAAAACCTGGTAGAGTCTGCAAAAGACTTGAGACTGGGGCGGAGGTTCACCTTCCAGCAAAACAACAACCCTAAACATACAGCCAGAGCTACAATGGAATGGTTTATCAAATCATATTCATGTGTTAGAATGGCCCAGTCCAAGTCCAGACCTAAATCCAATTGAGAATCTGTGGCAAGGAAATTCACAGACACTCTTCATCCAATCTAACGGAATTTGAGCTATTTTGCAAAGAAGAATGGGCAGAAATGTCATTCTCTAGATGTGGAAAGCTGGTAGAGACATCCCCAAAGACTTGCAGCTGTAATTGCAGTGAAAGATGGTTCTACAAAGTATTGACTCGGGGGAGCTGAATACAAATTCACACCACACTTTTCACATATTTATTTGTAAAGAATTTTGAAAACCATTTATCATTTTCCTTCCACTTCACAATTATGTGTCACTTTGTGTTGGTCCATCACACAGGTGTCAAACACAAGGCCTCGCGGGCCAAAATCAGCCCTCCAGGCCATTCCATGTGGCCCTCACACACTTCTCCTGCAGCTGCAAGAGAGCTCCAACCCTCCTCTGGTCCTACTCCAGACCCTTACTTTCTGCTTTCAAGCAATGCATCCAGCTTCTTCCCAGCAGCAGCATAAGGAAATGGGGGTGCACTGTGATGTAAGGGAGAGTGGGGGACTCAACTTCTGATGATGGGGTGTCTCTTGACATCTAATATATGGGGAGGGGATGCGCTGGACATCTAATATTCAGCCCCATACACACGGTCTGACTTTTGGCCAACCAACTTCAAAATCTGCAACTTTTCAAATTTGTCCGACCGTGTGTACGCTCCATCGGACCAACTTTTTCTGGTTTCATCCGACAAAAAGTTGGGTCTGCGAACGGACCAACTTTTCGGCAACAAAAGTCGGATGGTGCCTTGTGTAACCGTATGTACAGCAACCCAACCAACTTTTGTACAAAGTGCAAATGCGCATGCTCAGAACCAATGTTAAAATCAACCAACAATAGCAGAAGTTAACCAAAGGGTGGCGGTAAAGAGCAGAAATACGACGTGATGATGGGAAAGTTTTAGAAAAGTTTGCAGAAAAGTCTGACTGTGTGTATGCTATGGGTGTGATCGGACAAATCAATTAGGACAAAATTCCAGGTGAAATTTTGTTGGATGTCCGACCGTGTGTACGGGCTTTACAGATACAACCGGCCCCGGGCAATCATAATGCTAATGCGGCCCACAATGAAATTGAGTTTGACACCCCTGGTCTATCACATAAAATCCATTTATGTTTTTGGGTGGAACATTTCAATGGGTTTGAATACTTTTTCAAGGCACTGTAGCTGCTGCCTTTGAATTATTTTTTTTTAAACGTAATCCGAGCATTAGCACTACGCAGTTATGGACTTTTTACACCAAAATCATTGCCCCAACGCAGTCTCAACATAAGAACAAGGCACTTTGCCCTTATTTTTATAGCTTTTACCATGAAAAAAAAATAAAAAATTGCATCCCAACATGCTGCAGTGCAGAAATAAAAAAACAAAACAAACGCACCTTCATACTGAACACCCGTTCACACGATATGCGCCCCATAAAATGCACTGTACTGTGTGACAGCCTTCACTACGATGCTAGGAATCCCCTAGTATAATATATATTGATCACTGCTCCATTACAGATCACATGCAGGAAAATCTGTGCCAGCTTCTGGCAAGCAACTCACAAGCAGCAGGAAGTAATGTGCAAACAATTCTGATTTGTAACGCACCATGCACAAACTACCTTCCCTTCTGCGGCCGCTTACACACCATGGGATTTATCCGATGAAAATGGTCTGTCAGACCGTTTTCATCGGATATGTCTGCTGGGCTGTTTTGGTCTGATGGTTGTACACACGATCAAACCAAAATCCCCGCCGGCAGACAGCGCGGTGACGTGGCGGTGACATTGACACCGCCACGTCACCGAACCAGGAAGTAAAATTCTTCCACGCATGCGTCAAATCCATTCGGCGCATGCGGGAGATTTTTGTCCGCTGGTTAGGCGTACTAACCAGCGGACATGTCGGACTAAAGCATGCTTTAAAACTTGTCTGCTGGAAAAACCTGTCTGCTCGCCCGTCCACACGATCGGATTTGTCTGCTGAAACGGTCCTTCGGACCGGTTTCAGCAGATAAATTCGATCGTGTGTACGCGGCCTGCAAAATAAACATTTGCTGGAGAAGGGTGCTCACAGATGGCACCGCAGGCATGCCGTGTGTTGGCACGGCATCCTGTAGTCCTGGTGTGGGAGCGAGTACTGCAGGTTGACAACACTAGCATGGGATCTGCTAGAGATATGATATGACACAGTGGTCTAGTGGTTAGCACTTCTGCCTAGCAGTAAAAAGGTTTGCTTATTTGAATCCCGACCAAGACAATATTGTCCTGGAGTTTGCATGTTCTCCCTGTGCCTGTGTGGGTTTCCTCCAAATACTCTGGTTTCCTCCCACAATCCAAAGACATGTTGGTAGGTTAATTGGATCCTGTCTAAATTGGCCATAGTATGTATGAATGCAAGTTAGGTGCCGTACACACGGCAGAGAACCTCGACGGGCAGAACACATCGTTCCGCCCGTCGAGGTTCTCTCCCGGCCGTCGAATTCGGCGACCCGCCCGTCGGGAATGGCAACCAGCCATTCTTCCAGGCGGGCCGTGGAGGAAATAGAGAGCGTGCTCTCTATTTCGGCTCGACGGGCTTCCCGACGGGAAGCTCGCTGAGACCGTACACACGGCCGAGGTCCTCGCTGGAATGTGCATTCCAGCGAGGTTCTCGCTGATTTTCAGCGAGAACCTCGGCCGTGTGTACGGGGCCTCAGGGACCTTAGATTGTAAGTAAGCTCCTTGAGGGCAAGGACAAGTTCTGCGTAAAGTGATGCCACTATACAAGTAATAATAATAATACTGGAAGGATCAACAGGCAATTGCTGTGAAATCTACCTAAGGAAGGGAGCAATATGAATTTTATTTTAAAATACATTAATTATATTTTTAGGTTTATATATACCTAAACAATTCTGCTTGACTAATATTAGTCTCTGGTCCCCAACAACCATAATGCTATAAATGCTACTGAATGGAAAATACCCTGTTAGTGGTTGAGATAGTTATTTGCTGCCACCTGCTGGCCACACTACATAATTGCAACACAGAAAGGCAGTACTGTATGTGTATGCAATGTGCATTTCTACTGCTGAGGTATATGGCTTTGTTTACACGTGCATTGCCCTCTGAAGAGCAATCCATGTTCGGATCACTTTTCAGAGGGCATTTGACTGTTTTAACCCCTTAAACTCTACACCAGTATGCTTCAGCAATGTGCATTGACCACAGTATCAGGACACCCCTCACATGTGGGGACGATACCTCACATGTGGGGTTTGAACAGTGTTTACATATGTGGGCAGGACTTGCATGCATGTTTGCTTCTAAGCGTGAGCTACCGGGGACAGGGGCATTTTAAAACATTTTTTTTATTATTATTTTACTTCATTATTTTTTTACACTTTTTTTTGATCACTTTTATTTCCTATTACAAGGAATGTAAACATACCTTGTAATAGGAATCACTGTAACAGGTCCTCTTTATGGAGAGATGTGGGGTCAATAAGACCCCACATCTCTCCTCCAGGCTTACAAGCATTAGATCGGTGAAAAAAATTCACCAATCTAATACCGACAGCCGCGATTGCGGCTTGGTTTACTTCCGGGTACCGTGTGTGACATCATAACGTCGCGCCCGGACCTCCGACGGTCATACAGATGACTAGTGACCATATTTTTTTTACCTTTAAACCCCCTTTAACCTCTAAAATTTCAGAGCGGGTCTTAAACAGAAAGATGCCCCAGTAAAAGTCCTAGTCGGACGAAACGTGTTGGCCTTGGTACACCACTCCCCATATTGTTTTTATTCTGTTATTGTGATCACTTTTAATGTTTTGTTGGTTTTTATTAATTAAAATCCACCATTTTTGAGCTGCTCCATTGGAACTCCATTTTTCTTTCTCCTTCCATGTCCGGGGCGGATTACATTTTTTGAGCTTCTCCATTGTGCCTTCCACTGACCCTTAAGGGGTTCACCCATCTGAAGCGGTTTAAACACCATCTGAAAACAGTCTGGGCACCTTGTGAGCTCTGAGTCCTCCACACGTCCAGGATACTACCTACAGAGGGTCCCTAGTCGTTAACTGTTGGGTCCATGGGCTATGTTTGTGGTTGATACTATCCAGAGCAGGGATCCTCAAACTACGACCCTCCAGCTGCTGTAGAACTACACATCCCATGAGGCATTGTAACATACTGACATTCACAGACATGACTAGGCATGATGGGAATTGTAGTCCCTGAACAACTGGAGGGCCGTAGTTTGAAGACCCCTGATCCAGAGTCTTCAGACAAGCTGAGTGGGATTGCCTGTGCTTGATTGATCCGCTGTCGCCGACAGTCGGATTCAACTGTTCCGGTAAGGCCCCTTTCACACTGGGGCGGGAGGCGCGGTGGCGATATACCGTCGTATTTGCCGCAATATTCGGCCGCTAGCGGTGCGGCATTACCCCCCGCTAGCGGCCAATAAAGGGTTAATTGCAGAGGCGCATTGCGGGCGGTATTGCCACGGTCTCCCATTTTTTTAAACGGGAAGGAGCGGAATACACGCCGCTCCTCTCACCGCTCCATAGATGCTGCTGACAGGAGATTTTTTCTTCTCCCGCCAACGCATCGCCTCAGTGTGAAAGCCCTCGGGCTTTCACATTGAGGATGCAGCGCAGGAGTTTTTCAGGCGGTAAAGCATCGCCTCAGTGTGAAAGGGGTCTAAGTGTATTTAGTCTCATCTTACCTACCTGAAAGGAATCCCCCTGTGATGATCTATTCTACACGGTTACACGTTCATCTTGACTCTTCATTTCTTTTTGATGGACACTTTCGCATGTACTTTTTTCTCCCTTTTTTTGAGGTGGACTTATTATTCTAATATTTTCCCACTCTATACCCAGTGGGGTACAGTGGGATAGAAATATTTCTCTTTTTTCATTTAGCGCTACTACATTTTTCTGTCCAGAAAGGGGTGTGGCCTTGACATGAAGGGGTGGGTCATATTTAAATTAGGGGGTGCACGACTTTAGTCAGGCCTAGGGCAGCACAAAACCCAAATACACCACTGACTGGAGGTTCTCACCCCGAATGCACATTACTCCACTCTGATTGGACAACACACAAAGATTTGCTGTGAAGGAATCCGGTATGAAGAGAAATCTGAAGGCGGCCATTACACACCTCCTGAAACCACCATCAGTCTGACAACCAATATTTTCGGATGACCAAGAAGAAGCATGCAGCATGGAAAGTCCCAATATGCTGGTCCTGGTCGGGGGACTCGGATACTGATGAAGACTCCGGATCAGGATGACAGGCGAGGGACCAGTAAGACGATAGTAATAACAGAGTAACACACAGATCAGAGGTCACACAATGATTACAGATGATGATTTGTATGTACAAAATACACTGATATTTACATTGGAACAACCAGAGGCTGTAACCAATCAGAAATCAGCAGGGATTTCATTGAACACAGAGCACAGCACTGAGTCTGCCCCCCACACACACCTGACACGTGTGGAGCAAGCCTCCTGTATGGTGGGAGCACAGATCCCAGCGTGCCCTGCCATGCGCTCTATGGAAAGATCCTCATAACACAAACACTGTCACACATATCACACCCCTTACCTCCACTGGGCGTGTCACCTGCCGGCTCCTCCCACCACTCGTTTCCCAAATCATCTGCCATAGCGGATCCTCAGCCTCTCTGATCGCACTATAGATCCACAAACTATCCACACACAGTGCCTTCTCTTCCAGTTCAAATCCGGAGCCACATGTGTGGGCGGCGCTACACAACCAAGCCTCGGTCTGACTCTAAAACCACGCCCACAACCTATGCGGATTGGACACCAGTCTCTGATTTGGTCTTTTTTTTTTCTCAATAACTTTATTAACTTGACAAGAACGTAACAAACGTGTCGTGTATTCATGTTGTTGAATTTGGTGTAAATCAAACGTTGGTGGGTTTGTTGTGTCTTTGGGGGTCTGTTGATAAAGCAGCAGTGAGGTCCTCTGTGGGCAAATAGTTACTTAAAGCGGATGGTTCACCATAAAAAAATATTAAAAGCCAGCAGCAACAAATACTGCAGCTGCTGACTTTTAATATTAGGACACTTACCTGTCCTGGAGTCCAGCGGCGTCCGCAGCAGAGGATGAGCGATCGCTCGTCACCCTGCTGTTCTCCCCTCCATCCACGGCGAGGGAACCAGGAAGTGAAGCGCTCCGGCTTCACTGCCCGGTTCCCTACGGCGCATGCGCGAGTCGCGCTGCGCCCGCGATTGGCTCCCGCTGTGTGCTGGGAGCTGAGAGTTCCCAGCACACAACGGGAAAAGCCCGTCTTTTGCCCGAGACTGCGGGCCGGAAGTGGGTGCGGATACCTGTCTTTAGACAGGTATCTGCACCCCCCTCCCCCCTGAAAGGTGTCAAATGTGACGCCGGAGGGGGGGAGGGTTCCGATCAGCGGATCTTCACTTTAGGGTGGAGATCCGCTTTAACAGATCATTTAACCCCTTCATGGCAAAGGGTAAATACAGTAAAACCTTGGTTTGAGAGTAACTTGGTTTGAGTGCGTTTTGCAAAAATAAATTTTTCCTTGATATACAAGCGATGTCTTGATATAAGAGTAGCGTCATTTTACAACTATATAACTGTATAAAAAAGAAGAGAGGAGTTTCTAAGTGTAGCAATATGGTTACGTTTAACCACTTCCATACCAGGCACTTACGCACCTTCCCGCCCAATTAGCTTTCAGCGCTGTCGCACTTTGAATGACAATTGTGCGGTCATGCTACACTGTACCCAAACAAAATTGGGGTCCTTTTCCCCCCACAAATAGAGCTTTCTTTTGGTGGTATTTGATCACCTCTGCGATTTTTTTTTTTGCGCAACAACTAAAAAAAAGACCGAAAAATTTGGAAAAAAATTACGTTTTTATTTTTTTCTGTTAATTTTTTTGTAAATAAGTAAGTTTTCTCTTTCAATTACGGGCACTGATATGGCGGCACTGATGGGCACTCATGAGGTGGCACTGATGGGCACCGATAAGGTAGTACTGATGGGCACCGATGAGGTGGCACTGATGGGCGGCGCTGGTATGCGGCACTGATGGGCACTCATAGGCGGGCACTGATGGGCACTCATAGGCGGGCACTGATGGGCACTCATAGGCGGCACTGATGGGCACTTATAGGCGGCACTTATTGGTGGCTCTGATGGGTACTTATGGGTGGCACAGATGGGCACTGATAGGCGGGCATGGATTGGCACTGTGGGGTAGCACTGATGGACACTGTGGGGTGGCACTGATGGATCCATGTTGCCAATCAGTGCCCATTTGTGGGCACTGATTGGCATCTTTTTTTTTTACTGTCCTTTTTTTTTTTTTATATATATTTTTTTTTATTGCCCCTTTTTTTTTTTTTTGCTCTTCCCTGGTGGTCTAGTGTGGGCTTCCCTTTTGGTCCAGTGTGGCGATCCGAGGGGGGGGCTGCACTGATAAACAATCAGCACGAACCCCCCCTGTCAGAAGAGCCGCCGATCGGCTTTCCTCTACTCGCATCTGTCAGACGCGAGTGAGGAAGAGCCATCAACGGCTCTTCCTGTTTACATCGTGATCAGCCGTGATTGGACACGGCTGATTATGTGGTAACGAGGCTCCGCCGGAGACTCGTTACCGAGATCGGAGATGCAGGGTGTCAGACTGACACCCCACATCACCGATCGCCGCGCTGCGTGCCCCCACGGGCGCGCGCGGCATGAAATCCTGCAGGATGTCAATAACTTGTTTCTGTCATATTAGCAGGTTATTTCTCACACACAGCATATGCATACCACAAATTACACCCCAAAACACATTCTGCTATTCCTCCCGAGTATGGCGATAGCCCATATGTGAGACTTTTACACGGCGTGGCCACATACAGAGGCCCAACATGCAGGGAGCGCCATCAGGCGTTCTGGAACACCCAGACCAATTCTGACATTTCTCTCCTACATGGAAAAATCATCATTTATTTGCTAGAAAATTACATAGAACCCCAAAACATTATATATGCTTTTTTAGCAACGACCCTAGAGAATACAATGGCGGCCGTTACAACGTTTTATCTCGCACGGTATTTTCGCAGAATTTTATTGAACGCGTGTTTTTTAAAAAAACTGTTTTGTGCTTAAAACAAAACAAAACAGTAAAGTTAGCCCAATTTTTTTTCATAATGTGAAAGATGAAGTTACGCCGAGTAAATAGATACCCAACATGTCACCCTTCAAAATTGCGCACACTCGTGGAATGGCGCCAAACCTCGCTACTTAAAAATCCCCATAGGCGGTATTGCAGAGTATCGCGCAGGGTATTGCAGAGTATTGGGGTATTGCAAAGTATCATGCAGGGTATTGGGGTATTGTCGAGTATTGGGGTATTGCCGAGTATTGGGGTATTGCAAAGTATCATGCAGAGTATTGGGGTATTGCCGAGTATTGGGGTATTGCCGAGTATTGGGGTATTGTTGAGTATTGTTGAGTATTGGGGTATTGTTGAGTATTGGGGTATTGTTGAGTATTGGGGTATTGTTGAGTACTGGGGCATTGCTGAGTATTGGGGTATTGTGGTGTATTGTTGGGTACTGGGGTATTGTTGGGTACTGGGGCATTGCCGAGTACTGGGGCATTGCCGGGTACTGGGGTATTGCCGGGTACTGGGGTATTGCCGGGTACTGGGGTATTGCCGGGTACTGGGGTATTGTGGGGTACTGGGGTATTGTTGGGTACTGGGGTATTGTTGGGTACTGGGGTATTGTGGGGTATTGTTGGGTACTGGGGTATTGTTGGGTACTGGGGTATTGTGGGGTATTGTTGGGTACTGGGGTATTGTGGGGTATTGTTGGGTACTGGGGTATTGTGGGGTATTGTTGGGTACTGGGGAATTGCTGGGTACTGGGCATTGCAGGGTACTAGGGGATTGCAGGGTACTAGGGGATTGCAGAGCTGGGATGTTTTGAGGGATGGCTGGATCTGTGACTGCATTTGTCACAGATCCAGCCACAGCTCAGCTGCTGACACCCCGCTCCCCCCCCCCCTCTCCTCGCACACTGTACAGAGAGGAGAGCGAAGAGAGGGAGGAACCGGCGTCATCAAATGACGCCGGTTTGTTTACAAGTGATCGCGCCGTCATTCGACGGCGCGATCACGTGGTAAACGGCCGCTATCAGCGGCAATTTACCGTGATCCGTGATGCGCCGGGTCTTCTAGACCCGGCGAGCACGGACACTTTCGCGAGCGCGTCCCAGGGGACGCGCAATCGCGGAAGTGCACGAGGACGTCCCAGGGACGTCGTGTCAAAGCAACTCCACCGCGCCGTAGCAGTAAAATGCTTATGGCGCGGTGGGGAAGTGGTTAATGAAGGTACAACATTTAGTAACTTATTGCTACACTTGGAGGTGCCTCTCTTCTCTTTTATACCCTGTAAAAAAAATGCTTTGATATACAAGTGCTTTGGATTACAAGTATGTTTCTGGAATGAATTATGCTCGCAGTCCAAGGTTTTACTGTAAAACAAATCTCAATGCCTGTAAGGTTGTTTGTAACGTGTTAGTAAAACTGGACATATCATCGCAACTACTAAGGACTGGTCCACACCGGAATCGCACAGGAGCGTGGTCCTCGTGCTTCTGGGATTTCTATGCCTCTCAGTGTGCTGCGATTTTCAGCCCATTCTGAAGCCACACTGGATTGCACCAAAAGTATTGCGTGCATTAGTTCTCAAAATCGCACTGTACCAGATCACATGGTATGGCGTCTGCGTTTGGTACGTCACTAGGATTATTTTGACACCTGCAGCAGATCACACACCCAGTGCAGACACACAGTATCCTACACAGCGTTCTGATGTGAACGAGCACTTAGGCGCATGTGATTGGCACCACACTGCAGTGCAAATCACATGCGATGTCCATGCAATTCGATTTCAGCCATACATATAGTATGGCTAATATCGTATCGCATTCAGACCAAACACGCACAGGACCCTTTTTTTGGTCCACACCAAAATCAGATTGCATGGGTGTGCACACCTACAGTATGCAATCCAATTCATGTCTAAACTGTCAGTTCGCAGTGCGATATGCGAGCTGAACTGGGGGTGTTGTTAATGTTGTATGACACTCCTCAGCAGTTCGTATATGGCAGTGTGAACTGGCGTGCAAGTCGGGTGCAATGCCAGAAACTGCAGTGGATTCACAGGGTTCACGCATCGCACTAGTGTGAACCCAGCCTTAGCGAATTGTATGCAGCTTACAAGGCATCCAATTTGCATAACATTTTAAAATCTATTAGTTTGAATGCATCTGGTTCACATAAGTGCGCTGCATTCGCACTCTGCATTTCCCAAAAAACTTGTGTGCTTTCTAGGCAGTGCAGTGCAAATTGAAGGCACATATTCTTCTATGGGAATGCATCTAATTCGTAGATGCGTTCCGTTGTGAACAGACATTCTCTCCCCCTCCTCACTACACTTCTCCCTGCTCAGCTGACCCTCACCTACAATGAAGAGGAAACTCTGAATAGCTGTTTTTCATAGTTCCCAACTGTCCCCGATTTGGAGCAATGTCCATCTTTCCTCTCATGTGTCTCTCATTTTGATCTATATAGTTGTATAGAAAATGCACTTTTTATCTTTCAAAAAGTGTTTCCCAGTGCTAAACTTTTCATTCAAATTCTAAGTTGCTGCATTTGTACAAGCCAATATAAAGTAAGGGCCAGATTCTCAGCGGCGCTACGACGGAGTATCTCAGATACCCCGTCGTATCGCCGTTTTTTTTGCCTCGTATCTATGCGAGTGATGCTTAGCATCACTTTGGCATAGATACGCTTCAACATCCGACAAGTGTAATACCATTACACTTGCTGATCGTAGTTGTAATGACAACTCCGGCCACTAGGTGGCCTTTACAATGTTTTTTCATTTGCATATGCAAATGAGGCTAGTACACCGATTCCCGATCGCTTTTACGCCGCCCCGTCGTTGCGTACGTTGTTTTCGTCCGCGTAAGGTTACCCCTGCTTCTATGAGGAGTAACCTTACGAAGTTCCGTCGGATGCCATGTTAAGTATGGCGTCGGGTCAGCGTCGGCTTTTTCCGTTGCTTCCGTCGTTTTACTAATTCGTTCGCGAATAGGGCATTGCGTAAGTGACGATCACGTCGTTTTGACGTCGGTTTCAACAACGCTTTCCGACGTGAGCTGGAGCATGCGCACTGTGCTTTTTCCCCGGGCGGCGCATGCGCAGTTAGTTCGACGTGGGGGCGCGCTTAATTTAAATACAAGCCGCCCCATTTGAATTACGCGGGCTTACGCTGGGCCATTTTCGCTACGCCAACGCAAACTACGGAGCAAATGGTTAGAGAATACGGCACTTGCTCTAGTACGATGCGGCGGCGTAGTGTAAATGGCTTACCATACGCAAGCGAAATTCTATGAGAATCTGGCCCTAAGTGTTTAAAAAAAAAAATTCAAAGTGGGCTTTCATTTTGTCATAATTTGTAACAGATATCTCCTGTTTTTTTTTTTTTTAAATCGGCTCCCATCCACCATTTAGTTAAATGAAAGCGGGGTGGGACCATTCCAGTTCTGGGAGCAGCATCATATGACATCCTCACATTCTTGCCATGCATACACTCCCTCAAGGGTGCACAGTGCGGCGATCGGTGGTTAGCCATAGGACATGGCTCATCACTGATCAGGGTAAGGAGCCAATGACAATCGCAGCCGATCACAATGTAAACACACTTGTAGGTTATCAGCATTCCTTTCTCTCATGCTGTCACAGCGTCAGGAGAGGTAAGAGCCGGTAACTGGCTAGTGTGAAAATGGAAATCTGCACTGATAATCAGGGCACTGATCATCAGTGTCCTGATCATCAGTGCAGCCCCAACAGTGCCCATTAATGCTGACAATCAGTGTCAACCTGTGCCCACTAAGGATGAGTCGAACACCCCAGCGTTGGGTTTGCACCAGAACCGTCGAACAGACCGACGCAAACATTTAGAATCCCATTGAAGTCTATGGGACTCGAACGGTCTAATTCAAAAACGCTAATTTTAAAGACCAATATTCAAGTTATTGTTATTGTTTTTTTCAGGAGCAGGACTCCACAGGCAAACTATAGACACCCAGCAGGTACAATATTTAAAGGAATTTTTCTTTTTTTTTTTTTCTATTTGAGCATCATTAAAATCACTGCTCCAGGAGCAGTGATTTTATTGATGCTTAAATAAAAAAAATCCTTTAAATATTGTACCTGCTGGGTGTCTATACCTGTGATAACGTCTTTAAATAGCACAATCATCTGCCTGCCAGTAAATTAGGAAGAACTGATCTATCTAAGCTATACAGTGTATAAATATAAGTACAACTCCTAGGGATGTATATATATCCTCTACACACTGTAAATGAACCTAAACTGACTAGCCTGCCTGCTTGCTCTATCTAGCTATATAAAAAGACAATCTCTCTGTCTCTCTGACTGCTCTCATTAAAGAGGAGTTCCACCCTAAAAAGTAACTTTCGCTCAATCCCCTCCCCTCCCCCTTACATGCCACATTTGGCATGTAATTTTTTTGGGGGGGGAGTGGGGGCTTCAGTAGGAGTGGGACTTCCTGTCCCACTTCCTGCTTCCGCCGAGGGGCTGGTAAGGCGATTAAGCCTAATCGCCTTACTGCAGCCCCTCCCTTTGGCGATCGTCTAGGACACTGACAGGTCCTAGACGATCGCCTGTCCAATCAACGGCGAGCCGCGCCGCGCGCACATGCGCAGTGCGGCTCGCGCATGCGCAGTGGGTGCCCGGCCGTGAAGCCGAAGGCTGTCACGGCTGGGTGCCCACAATCGTAATGAGGAATGCCGGCCAGGGAGGGGGGGAGAGGAGCGGGGCCCCGGTCGGCGCGTCGCTGGAACGTGGAGAAGGTAAGTGTCTGTTTATTAAAAGCCAGCAGCTTCACTTTTTGTAGCTGCTGACTTTTAATAAACATTACATTTTGGTGGAACACCCCTTTAACAACCGCAACACACTACACGAGGCCGCCCAGCAGGCGGCCTTATATAGTGTGGGGCGCGTGCTAAAGCTCTGAGCCATAATTGGCCAAAGCCACCCTGGCTTTGGCCAATTATGGCTCTCCGTTTTTTGCTCGCTGTGATTGGCCAAGCATGCAGGGTCATAGTGCATGTTTGGCCAATCATCAGCGCGCAATGCCGTAGTGAATTATGGGCCGTTGCGCGCCACTCGAATTTGGCGTGAACGACCCGTTTTGTTTGAAATTCGTCGAACGCATGAACAGACAATGTTCGAGTCGAACATACCTTCGTATCGAACGCGGAGCTCATCCCTAGTGCCCACCAGTGTTGCCAATCAGTGCCATCAATCAGTGCTGCCTATCAATGCCCTTTAGTACCACCTATCTCTGCCCATTAGTGCCACATATCAGTGCCACGTATCAGTGCCCATCAATGCTGCTTGTCAGTGCCCGTTGGTGCTGCCCACTAGTGCCCATCTGTGCAGCCTCTTCAGCGCACATCACTGAAGGAGAGAAGTTACCTGTTTGCAAAATGTTATAATAAAACTTAAACATTTTGGCCTCCTTTTGTTTGTTTAGCAAAAAAACAATAACCCAGTGGTGATTAAATACCAACAAAAAAAAGCTCTATTTGTGTGGGGAAAAAAATGATAAAACATTTCATAATAGTACTGTGTTGTATGACTGCGCAATTGTCAAAGTGAGACAGCGCTAAAAGCTGAGATTTGGCCTGAGCAGGAAGAGGAAAAAGTGCCCAGTAGGCAAGTGCTTAAAGTGGAGCTCCACCCAAAAGTGGAACTTCCGCTTAATCCACTCCTCACCCCCTTATATGCCACATTTGGCATGTCTTTTTTTGGGGGGGGGGAGTGGGGGCTTCAGGAGTAGGACTTCCTGTCCCACTTCCTCCTTCCGCCCAAGGACCACTAAGGCAATACGTCATATTGCCTTTTGGCAGCCCCTCCCTGTAGGCAATCGCCTGGGACCTGTAATGGTCCCAGGCAATTGCCTGTCCAATCAGGTAGCGCAGCGACGCTCGCGCATGCGCAGTGAGTGCCTGACCATGAAGCCGAAAGCTGTCACGGCCGGGTGCCCACAGTTAGGATGGAGGTGCCGGCGGAGAGGAGCGGAGGGGAGTGTGGCGTGGCACTGGACAGTGGAGCAGGTAACTGTATGTTTATTAAAAGCCAGCAGCTATGGTTTTTGTATTTGCTCATTTTTAATAAACATCAAAAAATGCTGGAACTCCGCTTTAATCAAGAAAAAGCTGGCACAAAATAGTAAAAAAATATAATTTTTTTTAAATGTACTTGTATATTTCTTGCTCTTACCATAACCTACCAACCTATAAAAAAAATTCAAATGCTCCTGAAGATCATAGCAATACCGCATGTGTGTACATTATTTGTTTGTTTGATTTATTTATTTTTTATTCTCTGTCATAAACATTTGTTCATTTTACATATTTGTAGCTCAAGCCCTTAGGAGCCCATAATTTATAAATTTTTCTGGAGCTAAGATGTTTAAACAATAAACAGTGGGGTATCTCAACCACTCTGACACACCCTTAAAGTGGATGTCAAAATGTAGACAATACGATTTCCTATCATCTGTGCCCAGTCTTGCCACACAGAGTTTATCCATCTCCGAGCAATCCTCCTTTATTGTTCAGTGAAAATTAACAGACTTCTAGATAAAAACCTGTCTAAATAAAAAAGTCCTTTCTGTTCACTGCACCATACATTACCTTTCACAATGAACTGTGGATCACCTCATATTATGATAAACATCCAGGAATGTGCATGTGTCCAAGCTAGTGCACGAGATATGTAAATAACCTGTCACTCGAAGCAAGGGGACAGAAAGAACTTTTTATTTAGACAGGTTTTTATTTGGAAGTTTGTTGATTTTCACTGAACAATAAAAGAGGATTGATCAGAGCTGGAATAACTCTGTGTGGCAAGACTGGGCACAGATGATAAGAAATTGTATTCTCTACATTGTGACATCATTGTGGTTGCGATACCCCACTGTTTAAACATCTTAGCTCCAGAAAAATGTATAAATTATCGGCTCATAAGGCCTTGAGCTACCAATATGTAACATTTTTGGGGTTTACATCCACTTTAAGACAAATAAACCACACAAATATTTATTGTAATTAAATATAATGAACAATATTTTTGAAAATAAATTGTAAAAGTATAAAATGTTTATGTTTTTTAACCCACAAAACACAAAAAAAAAGACAGAAGTTTGGGTCCAATATATACAAGAGATGCAATGTAAAATAAAGCTATAAATATGTAGAGATACCCCCTCAAGGGCCGCTGGTTGATTTGGGATCGGCGTATTTAGTTACCTCTAAGCGTTGTCTAGGAATGAAGTTAGTGAGCAGAGCAGTAAGTGAAGGTCCAATCAATAGATAGGGTTTTCCAAATGCTTTATTTCTTGGGTCCAACACGACCAACATCAACAGGAGGTAGATAGGACAGGTTGATGAAATAAAGAAAACCTTGCAGTATCAGGCTTGGATGAACAAGGAAAGCAAGCCTGCTTTCAGTAACTGTATATTGCGTCGCCACTCTAGCCAAAGTGGGTGAAGCGTTCCCCAGACAGACCTCTGCCACAAGCCTGGCAGCCGGAGTTCCACTTTAAGGTTGCTGGAAAGAACAGGCCCTTGCCATGGACCTGGCTCTAATTTAGTTTGAGATGCCAGATAAGGCCTCTGCCACAGGCTCTATGCTGACAATGTAAACATCAGAGCGAATTCCTCCAGTCAATCACGTTTAGGTGACCAGTTGACAGTAGAAATGTACCTGTCAAGGTGTCAGTCACCAGATCCCCGATGGTTCGTTCAAGTCTCTCAGATAACCTGCCTCCGGGTTCTCCTTGAGCCAATTCCCCACCGTACAGCCAGCAGCTTAGGATCTTTCAAGTAAGGGTGAGAGGACCCAGCAAGTCACTGGGGCCCCTCGGCAGCATCCGCCAGGAGCTCCGCGTAACTTTCGACCCCGGCCTGGTAGGCCATATCGCCGGGGTCTGTTGGATGCGCACACCCTAAAGGTGGGTGTCGCACCTGAAACCAGGAACCCGCAAAGAGCCCCAAAAAATGGCGCCTGCCCCAGATATACCCCTCCCCAGCATGCCCCGCGAGGGAAAACTCCTCCAATTGGCTGCTGTGGAAAAGTGGCTCTGCCAGACCCCTCTGATGCCAACTGCCAACAGTAAAATAATACTGCTGGATATATACTCTTATATATATACACACACAGTATATATACATACACAGTGCCTTGAAAAAGTATTCATACCCCTTGAAATTTTCCACATTTTGCCATGTTACAACCAAAAGCATTAATGTATTTTATTGGGATTGTATGTGATAGATCAACACAAGGTGATACATAATTGTGATGTGGAAGGAAAATTATAAAAGGTTTTCAACATTTTTTACAAATAAATATCTGAAAAATGATGCATTCTGTGAAGCCCTTAGAGGTTTATTAGAGAACCTTTGTGAACAAACAGCATCAAGAAGGCCAAGAAACACACCAAACAGGTGTGATTAAGTTGTGGAGAAGTATAAAGCAGGGTTAGGTTATAACAAATATCCCAAGCTTTGAACATCTCACAGAGCATTATTCCATCCATCATCCAAAAATGGAAAGAGTATAGCACAACTGCAAACCTACCAAGACATGGCCATCCACCTAAACTGACAGGCTGGACAAGGAGAACATTTATCAGAGAAGCAGCCAATAGGCCCATAGTAACTATGAAGGATCTGCAGAGATCCACAGCTCAGGTGGGAGAATCTGTCTACAAGACAACTAGTATGCCGCGTACACACGATAGGTTAAACTGATGAGAACGGTCTGATGGACCGTTTTCATTGGTCCAAACCGATCGTGTGTGGGCGCCATCGGTTAAAAAAAAGGGGAACTTGTTTTAAATTTAACCGATGGATACCTAACCGATAGAAAAAAAAACGATCGTTAGTAGGCACGACCATCAGTTAAAAATCCACGCATGCTCAGAATCAAGTCGACGCATGCTTGGAAGCATTGAACTTAATTTTTTTCAGCACGTCGTTGTGTTTTACGTCACCGCTTCTGACACAAAACTGATGGTGTGTAGGCACGACGGACCATCAGTCAGCTTCATCGGATAACAGATGAAAACGGTCCAGATCCGATCGTGTGTACGCGGTATTAGTTGTCCACTCCACAAATATGGCCTTTATGGAGGAGTGGCAAGTAGAAAGCCATTGTTGAAAAAAAGTCCAGTTTTAAAGAAGCCTTGTGGAGTGCACAGCAAACATGTGGAAGGTCAGATAAGAACAAAATGTTGTGGGGAGGAACATGGAAGCTGGTTAGAGTTGATGGGAAGATGGATGGAGCCAAACACGGGGCAATCTTAAAAGACAACCCGTTATCTGAAAAATGTGTACTTTTGGCAGTGTGGGCAGGTGCGGCGTCCTGCTGAAAAAATAAATCGACATCTCCATAAAGCTGGTCAGCAGAGGGAAGCATGAAGTGCTCTAAAATTTCCTGGTAGAGGTCTGTGCTGACTTTGGACTTGATAAAACACAGTGTATCAACACCAGTTGATGACATGTCTCCCCAAATCATCACTGACTGTGGAAACTTCACACTGGACCTCATGCAACTTGGATTCTATGCCTCTCCACTCTTCCTCCGGACTCTGGGACTATGATTTCCAAATTAAATGCAACATTTTCCACAGTCAGTGATGATTTGGGGAGCCATGTCACCTGGTGTTGGTCCATTGTGTTTTATCAAGTCCAAAGTTAGCACTTCACTCCATTTTCCAGCAGGACCTGGCACCTGCCCACACTGCCAAAAATACCAATACCTGGTATAATGATCATGGTATCACTGTGCTTGATTGGCCAGCAAACTTCCCTGACCTAAATTCCATAGAAAATCTGTGGGGTATTGTCAAGGGGAAGATGAGAGACACCAGACCCAAAAATGCAGATGAGCTGAAGGCTGCTATTAGAGAAATCTGGGCTTCCATACCACTTCAGCAGTGTCACAGCCCGATCACCCCAATGCCACGCTGTATTGATGCAGTAATTCATGCAAAAGGATTCCCGACTAAGTATTGAGTGCATACTTTACGATACATACTTTTCAGTAAGCCAACATTTCTGTATCATCAATCCCTTTTATTGGTCTTATGTCATATTATAATTTACTGAGATACTGAATTTTGGGTTTTCACTAGCTGTAAGCCATAATCATCAAAATAAAAAGAAAGAAATGCTTGAAATTGTTGTGCTTATTAGGAACATTTCTCTGCACAACATTTATGATTTAAGTGATTTTTTAACGATAATATTTTTAAGATACAGGTTTAAACAAAGATCACTACAGTCTAAAAATATGAAATGTATTCACCAGACATGTAATGATACAAAAAAGTTATATATATCTTGGTTGACAAAATCAAACGTTACATGAAATAAAAATACTGATTGCGTTACATAAAATCTTGAATATCAATTTAAACACCTGCTAAATGGGAGGGTAGTACCTTTGACATGACACAGCAATAGTGTTGAGCAGAATATGCCATATTCGAATTCGCGATATATCTCGAATATATTGTCGAATATTCGTGATATATTCGCTAAATACGAATATTCGAGATATTTTTTGAAACCGAAATCATTGCGAATTTTCGCTATTGCGAATTGCGAATTGCGAATATTCGACAAATGCGGAGGGAGCACTCTGATTGGCTCAGCATATTCGTGATATGTTGCAATACAAAATAATTGAGAATATTCGGCAAATGTGTAAGGAGCACTCTGATTGGCTCAGAATATTCGTGATATATTGCAATACAAAATAATTGAGAATATTCGGCAAATACGGAAGGAGCACTCTGATTGGCTCAGAATATTCTTGATATTTTATCGAAATGTCACAAAATGCGAATGATAAATACCTTTCTTGAATTTCGACAGTAACACTCTGAAATCGAATATATGTGTAATTTTATTTAAAAACAGTATTTCGAATTTCTCGAGCGCGCTTGCGCAATCGCGCGAACAACACGCACGCGCGACTACTTCCTGGAACTTGGACACTTGCCAGTTTCATTTTCCATAGGTAGCTGTTCTTGGTCTATTTGCACAAGTTGAATTGGAAATATGGTTGGAAGCAACCTTTCAAGAGATGAAGAGAATATGTTGATCAGTGTGAGTATTTTAATTATCTTTACCTGCATTTTAGACTAGTTTAAAAGTTAGTATATAAGATCAGATATTAGTATTTCCCAAAAAATTTCTCTCCTGGTGTTACAAAACTACAAGTCCCAGCATGCCTGTACAGCTGCAGACACCCTGCTTGGTAAATGTGTATTTAGGCACTTTCCTTGCTATTTTGCATAATGAATTTAACATGTTGTGCACACTGGGCTAATTTGTTCAGATTTGTTGTTTACGAGACTAAAACTTTTTTTGGCTAGAAAATTACTTAAAACCCCCAAACATTATATATATATTTTTAATAACACCCTAGAGCAGGGGTCTCCAAACTTTTTACTTCGAGGGCCACATTCTATATTTTACTCATATCCGCGGGCCGGAAAAATAATTTTACTAAATAAATCCACAGTAGAAGAAGAATAGCATTTTACTTACTGTTGACCGCAGAACTGGATGATGGTCCCGTCGTCTAATAAAACGATGGAGCATCATTCAGCGGGTTTAACTACCAGCGTGCATTGAGGTTTTACATCCGTGTCCTCACCAGTCTCCCCCACATCTGTGTCCCCACATTGGTGTCCCCATACATCTGTGTCCCCACAATGGTGTCCCCATACATCTGTGTCATCACATTGGTGTCCCCATACATCTGTTTCATCACATTGGTGTCCCCATACATCTGTTTCATCACATTGGTGTCCCCATACATCTGTGTCATCACATTGGTGTCCCCATACATCTGTGTCATCACATTGGTGTCCCCACACATCTGTGTCATCACATTGGTGTCCCCATACATCTGTGTCATCACACTGGTGTCCCCACACATCTGTCTCCTCACATTGGTGTCCCCATACATCTGTGTCATCACACTGGTGTCCCATACATCTGTCTCCTCACATTGGTGTCCCCATACATCTGTGTCATCACATTGGTGTCCCCATACATCTGTGTCATCACATTGGTGTCCCCATACATCTGTCTCCTCACATTGGTGTCCCCATACATCTGTCTCCTCACATTGGTGTGTCCCCATACATCTGTGTCATCACATTGGTGTCCCCATACATCTGTGTCCCCACATTGGTGTCCCCATACATCTGTGTCATCACATTGGTGTTCCCATACATCTGTGTCCCCACATTGGTGTCCCCATACATCTGTCCCCACATTGTTGTCCCCATACATCTGTGTCCACACATTGGTGTCTCCATACATCTGTGTCCCCACATTGGTGTCCCCATACATCTGTGTCATCACATTGGTGTCCCCACACATCTGAGCACCCCACCAGTCTCCTCATACACTGTTGTCCCCACACATCTGTGTCCCCACACTGGTGTCCCCACACATCTGTGCCCCCCACCAGTCTCCTCATACACTTTTGTCCCCATACATCTGTGTCATCACACTGGTGTCCCCACACATCTGTCTCCTCACATTGGTGTCCCCATACATCTGTGTCCCCACACTGGTGTCCCACACATCTGTCTCCTCACATTGGTGTCCCCATACATCTGTGTCATCACATTGGTGTCCCCATACATCTGTGTCATCACATTGGTGTCCCCATACATCTGTCTCCTCACATTGGGTGTCCCCATACATCTGTCTCCTCACATTGGTGTCCCCATACATCTGTGTCATCACATTGGTGTCCCCATACATCTGTGTCCCCACATTGGTGTCCCCATACATCTGTGTCATCACATTGGTGTTCCCATACATCTGTGTCCCCACATTGGTGTCCCCATACATCTGTCCCCACATTGTTGTCCCCATACATCTGTGTCCCCACATTGGTGTCTCCATACATCTGTGTCCCCACATTGGTGTCCCCATACATCTGTGTCATCACATTGGTGTCCCCACACATCTGAGCACCCCACCAGTCTCCTCATACACTGTTGTCCCCACACATCTGTGTCCCCACACTGGTGTCCCCACACATCTGTGCCCCCCACCAGTCTCCTCATACACTTTTGTCCCCATACATCTGTGTCATCACACTGGTGTCCCCACACATCTGTCTCCTCACATTGGTGTCCCCATACATCTGTGTCCCCACACTGGTGTCCCCACACATCTGTCTCCTCACATTGGTGTCCCCATACATCTGTGTCATCACATTGGTGTCCCCATACATGTCTCCTCACATTGGTGTCCCCCATACATCTGTTTCATCACATTGGTGTCCCTATACATCTGTGTCATCACATTGGTGTCCCCATACATCTGTGTCCCCACATTGGTGTCCCCATATCATCTGTGTCATCACATTGGTGTTCCCATACATCTGTGTCCCCACATTGGTGTCCCCATACATCTGTGTCCTCACATTGGTGTCCCCATACGTCTGTGCCCCCACATTGGTGTCCCATACATTTGTCACATCACATTGGTGTCCCCATACATCCGTGTCATCACATGGGTGTCCCCATACATCTGTTTTTTGGCAGAATTCGGAACATGCTTTACAAGCGCTGATTGGCTCATTCTGAAATCGAATATTCGAGATATTTTATCGAAATGTCACAAAATGCGAATGATAAATACCTTTCTTGAATTTCGACAGTAACACTCTGAAATCGAATATATGTGTAATTTTATTTAAAAACAGTATTTCGAATTTCTCGATGCGCGCTTGCGCAATCTGCGCGAACAACACGCACGCGCGACTACTTCTGGAACTTGGACACTTGCCAGTTTTATTTTCCATAGGTAGCTGTTCTTGGTCTATTTGCACAAGTTCAATTGGAAATATGGTTGGAAGCAACCTTTCAAGAGATGAAGAGAATATTTTGATCAGTGTGAGTATTTTAATTATCTTTACCTGCATTTTAGACTAGTTTAAAAGTTAGTATATAAGATCAGATATTAGTATTTCCCAAAAAATTTCTCTCCTGTGTTACAAAACTACAAGTCCCAGCATGCCTGTACAGCTGCAGACACCCTGCTTGGTAAATGTGTATTTAGGCACTTTCCTTGTATTTTGCATAATGAATTTAACATGTTGTGCACACCGGCTAATTTGTTCAGATTTGTTGTTTACGAGACTAAAACTTTTTTTTTGGCTAGAAAATTACTTAAAACCCCCAAACATTATATATATATTTTTAATAACACCCTAGAGCAGGGGTCTCCAAACTTTTTACTTCGAGGGCCACATTCTATATTTTACTCATATCCGCGGGCCGGAAAATAATTTTACTAAATAAATCCACAGTAGAAGAAGAATAGCATTTTACTTACTGTTGACCGCAGAACTGGATGATGGTCCCGTCGTCTAATAAAACGATGGAGCATCATTCAGCGGGTTTAACTACCAGCGTGCATTGAGGTTTTACATCCGTGTCCTCACCAGTCTCCCACATCTGTGTCCCCACATTGTGTCCCCATACATCTGTGTCCCCACAATGGTGTGTACCCATACATCTGTGTCATCACATTGGTGTCCCCATACATCTGTTTCATCAGATTGGTGTCCCCATACATCTGTGTCATCACATTGGTGTCCCCATACATCTGTGTCATCACATTGGTGTCCCCACACATCTGTGTCATCACATTGGTGTCCCCATACATCTGTGTCATCACACTGGTGTCCCCACACATCTGTCTCCTCACATTGGTTGTCCCCATACATCTGTGTCATCACACTGGTGTCCCCATACATCTGTCTCCTCACATTGGTGTCCCCATACATCTGTGTCATCACATTGGTGTCCCCATACATCTGTGTCATCACATTGGTGTCCCCATACATCTGTCTCTCACATTGGTGTCCCCATACATCTGTCTCCTCACATTGGTGTCCCCATACATCTGTGTCATCACATTGGTGTCCCCATACATCTGTGTCCCCACATTGGTGTCCCCATACATCTGTGTCATCACATTGGTGTTCCCATACATCTGTGTCCCCACATTGGTGTCCCCATACATCTGTCCCCACATTGTTGTCCCCATACATCTGTGTCCCCACATTGGTGTCTCCATACATCTGTGTCCCCACATTGGTGTCCCCATACATCTGTGTCATCACATTGGTGTCCCCATACATCTGTGTCATCACATTGGTGTCCCCATACATCTGTCTCCTCACATTGGTGTCCCCATACATCTGTCTCCTCACATTGGTGTCCCCATACATCTGTGTCATCACATTGGTGTCCCCATACATCTGTGTCATCACATTGGTGTCCCTATACATCTGTGTTATCACATTGGTGTTCCCATACATCTGTGTCCCCACATTGGTGTCCCCATACATCTGTGTCCCCACATTGGTGTCCCCATACATCTGTGTCATCACATTGGTGTTCCCATACATCTGTGTCCCCACATTGGTGATCCCCATACATCTGTTCCCCACATTGGTGTCCCATACATCTTTGTCATCACATTGGTGTCCCCACACATCTGAGCACCCCACCAGTCTTCCCATACATGTTGTCCCCACACATCTGTGTCCACACTAGTGTCCTCACACATCTGTGCCCCCCACCAGTCTCCTCATACACTTTTGTCCCCACACAATCTGTGTCCACACTGGTGTCCCCACACATCTGTGCCCCCCCCAGTCTCCTCATACACTTTTGTCCCCATACATCTGTGTCATCACACTGGTGTCCCCACACATCTGTCTCCTCACATTGGTGTCCCCATACATCTGTGTCCCCACACTGGTGTCCCACACATCTGTCTCCTCACATTGGTGTCCCCATACATCTGTGTCATCACATTGGTGTCCCCATACATGTCTCCTCACATTGGTGTCCCCATACATCTGTTTCATCACATTGGTGTTACTATACATCTGTGTCATCACATTGGTGTCCCCATACATCTGTGTCCCCACATTGGTGTCCCCATACATCTGTGTCATCACATTGGTGTTCCCATACATCTGTGACCCCACATTGGTGTCCCCATACATCTGTGTCCTCACATTGGTGTCCCCATACGTCTGTGCCCCCACATTGGTGTCCCCATACATTTGTCACATCACATTGGTGTCCCCATACATCCGTGTCATCACATTGGTGTCCCCATACATCTGTTTTTTGGCAGAATTTCGGAACATGCTTTACAAGCGCTCTGATTGGCTCATTCTGAAATCGAATATTCGAGATATTTTATCGAAATGTCACAAAATGCGAATGATAAATACCTTTCTTGAATTTCGACAGTAACACTCTGAAATCGAATATATGTGTAATTTTATTTAAAAACAGTATTTCGAATTTCTCGAGCGCGCTTGCGCAATCGCGCGAACACACGCACGCGCGACGACTTCCTGGAACTTGGACACTTGCCA
Source organism: Rana kukunoris (assembly GCA_029574335.1). Taxonomy (NCBI): domain Eukaryota; kingdom Metazoa; phylum Chordata; class Amphibia; order Anura; family Ranidae; genus Rana; species Rana kukunoris. The sequence goes on along the minus strand of CM056050.1, from coordinate 540,623,986 downwards.
GTTTCATTTTCCATAGGTAGCTGTTCTTGGTCTATTTGCACAAGTTCAATTGGAAATATGGTTGGAAGCAACCTTTCAAGAGATGAAGAGAATATGTTGATCAGTGTGAGTATTTTAATTATCTTTACCTGCATTTTAGACTAGTTTAAAAGTTAGTATATAAGATCAGATATTAGTATTTCCCAAAAAATTTCTCCTGGTGTTACAAAATTACAAGTCCCAGCATGTCTGTACAGCTGCAGACACCCTGCTTGGTAAATGTGTATTTAGGCACTTTCCTTGCTATTTTGCATAATGAATTTAACATGTTGTGCACACCGGGCTAATTTGTTCAGATTTGTTGTTTACGAGACTAAAACTTTTTTTTGGCTAGAAAATTACTTTAAAACCCCCAAACATTATATATATATTTTTTAATAACACCCTAGAGCAGGGGTCTCCAAACTTTTTACTTCGAGGGCCACATTCTATATTTTACTCATATCCGCTGGCGGAAAAATAATTTTACTAAATAAATCCACAGTAGAAGAAGAATAGCATTTTACTTACTGTTGACCGCAGAACTGGATGATGGTCCCGTCGTCTAATAAAACGATGGAGCATCATTCAGGGGTTTAACTACCAGCGTGCATTGAGGTTTTACATCCGTGTCCTCACCAGTCTCCCCACATCTGTGTCATCACATTGGTGTCCCCATACATCTGTGTCATCACATTGGTGTCCCCATACATCTGTGTCATCACATTGGTGTCCCCATACATCTGTTTCATCACATTGGTGTCCCCATACATCTGTGTTCACATTGATGTCCCCACACATCTGTGCCCCCCACCAGTCTCCTCATACACTTTTGTCCCACACATCTGTGTCCCCACACTGGTGTCCCCACACATCTGTCTCCTCACATTGGTGTCCCCATACATCTGTGTCATCACATTGGTGTCCCCATACATCTGTGTCCCCACACTGGTGTCCCCACACATCTGTCTCCTCACATTGGTGTCCCCATACATCTGTGTCATCACATTGGTGTCCCAATACATCTGTGTCATCACATTGGTGTCCCATACATCTGTCTCCCACATTGGTGTCCCCATACATGTGTCCCCACCAGTCTCCCCACAAATCTCTGTCCACACACTGTTGTCCCCACACATCTGTTACCCCACCAGTCTCCCACAAATCTGTGTCCCCACACTGTTGTCCCCACACATCTGTTACCCCACCAGTCTCCTTATACATCTGTGTCCCCACATTGGTGTCCCCATACATGTGTCCCCACCAGTCTCCCCACAAATCTGTGTCATCACATTGGTGTTCCCATACATCTGTGTCCTCACATTGGTGTCCCCATACATCTGTGTCCCCACCAATCTCCCCACACATCTGACGACCCCACACTGGTGTCCCTACACATCTGTGTCCACACCAGTGTCCTCATACATCTGTGCCCCCACACTGGTGTCCCCACAATTATGTGTCCCCACACACTGTTGTCCCCACACATCTGTTAGCCCACCAGTCTCCTCATACATCTGTGTCCACATCGGTGTCCCCACACATTTGTGTCCCCACCAGTCTCCACACATCTATGTCCCCACACATCTGTGTCCCACATCTGTGTGCCCACACTGGTGTCCCCACACATCTGTGGCCCCACCAGTCTCCTCATACATCTGTGCCCCCACATTGGTGGGGACTCAGATGTATGGGGACACCCATGTGGGGACACAGATGTATGAGGAGAGTGGTGGGGGTCACAGATGTGTGGGGACACCAGTGTGGGGACCCAGATGTGTGAGGACACAAGTGTGGGGACATAGATGTGTTGGGAGACTGGTGGGGGCACACATGAAGTGTGGGGACACCCATGTGGGTAAACAGATGTATGAGGAGACTGCTGGGGACACAGATGTATGAGGAGACTGGTGGGGGTCACACATGTGTGGGGACACCAGTGTGGGGACCCAGATGTGTGAGGACACAAGTGTGGGGACATAGATGTGTGGGGAGACTGGTGGGGACACTGATGTGGGGAACACAGATGTATGAGGAGACTGCTGGGACATAGATTTATGAGGACACTGTTGGGGACACCGATGTGTGGGGACACAAGTGTGGGAACACTGATTTGTGGGGAGACTGTTGGGATACAGATGTATGGGGACACTAATGTGGGGACACAGAACTATGAGGAGACTGGTGGGGCAACAGATGTGTGGAGACACAAGTGTGGGGACACTGATTTGTGGGGAGGCTGGTGGGGACACAGATGTATGGGGACACCTGTCTCCCCACAAATCAGTGTCCCCACACTTGTTCCCCCACACATCTGTGACTCCACCAGTCTCCTCATACATCTATGTCCCCACACATCTGTGACTCCACCAGTCTCCCATAAATCAGTGTCCCAACACTTGTGTCCCCACACATCTGTGTCCCACACTGGTATCCCCACACATCTGGTCCCCACCACTGGTGTCCCCACAATTATCTGTCCCCACACTGTTGTCCCCACACATCTATCCCCACACATCTGTTTCCCTACCAGTCTCCTCATACATGTTGTGTCCCACATTGGTGTCCCCATACATCTGTGGGCCCAATAGTCTCACCACACATCTGTGCCCCATTAGGGCACCCCCTACTGCTGTCCCCATATAACCCCCCCTCCACTGGTGTCCCCATAAGAGCACCCCCCACTGGTGTCCCCATTAGAGAACCCCCCCACTGGTGTCCCCTTTTAGAGAACCCCCCCACTGGTGTCCCCATAAGAGCACCACCCCCTACTTGTCACTTGTATCCCATTAGAGCACTCCCACTTGTGTCCCCATGAGAATTATCAGCACCCTGAAGTTTGTGCCATATCAGAGCCATTCAGCCACCCTCCACAGTAGTGACAGTAATCATCTCGCATCAGCCCCCCTCCCTCCTCCATGCATGTGTACTTTACTAGCGCGTCAGACATTACACACACTGGCTGTTCAGACCTGCTGCACTTCCCGACTCCCGCCACGCCTTAATACACACTGTTACTGGTTAACAGCGAGGCGGGAGGGGGAGCAGGCGTTGTGGCAACGGGTCTAAAACAAATCATTGGCTGCTAGGATGCCCGTGGACCCAGCAGCTACCAAACACAACACAGTGAGACGGCCGGGAGAGATTGCGGGACCTGCGCTGCATATTGCTAGGGACGAATATTCAGTGCAGGTTCCACAACAACAGTGGACCAGTGACTCCAGTGCGACCGGAGTGCCGGCGGGGCCAGATGTGGCCAGAGTGGCCCGGCCGTACTTTGGAGACCCTACCCAGTGAATGAAATGGTAATCATTGCAATATATTCTTCACAACACCGTATTTGCGCAGCGGTCCACTCCTTTTTTTTTTGGAAAAAAATATTTTTTTTTGAAAATGTTGACACAACACACACAACAATAAATTTGCCCAATTTTTTTAAAATTTGCGTTAGACAAAGTAACCCGATAAAATGACCACCAAAACATCCCACGCTCAAAAATCTCCCGCTCGTTCATGCACCCTTTACTTTACCAAAAAATTTTCGATGTTGAATATAATTCAACAGGTTGCATTTTTTCAGCTAAAGAGTAGCTCTAGGGCTAAAATTATTGCTCTTGCTCTAACGATCGCGCCGATACCTCACTTGTGTTGTTTGAACACCATTTTCATATGCGGGCGCTACTCGCTTATGTCGTCGCTGTTTCCTAAACGGAAGCCTACAGCTGTTGCAAAACAACTCCCCGTTATTATCGGACAGCCATTAACTGTCCATCCATGCTCCTAGTTAAAGTATAATTGTTGTACAGCTGGTGACGGGGAGCTACATGGTATATCAGAGCATGCTGGTAGTTGTAGTTTTTTAATAACATCAACTCCATTATTTGTTCTAAATTAATTCATCTAAAAGTCTAAAAAATGGCAAGATATAAAATCTGTCATGTTAACCCTGTCATTGATTAATAAGGCGAGAATGCTCTCAATGTTGAATACCATAGATTTCCGTCATATATCCATAAGGTTTTAAAACAAAAGTATTATAATATACTTTGTTCTTCATCTTGCAGAGGTTCCTGGAAACGGGGTATGATAACCTGCAGAGTCAGGCAGAAAAGAAGGAGGTGGTGAGCTCTGTCCTAGAACAACTAGAGGACATCCTGGCGGGCCACCGGATCGCATGGCCATTGTCAAAAGTGGTCCGACCTGAAAAGGCGGCATATGGACCGGGTCAGGCGTCTCCGTGCAAAATTTCACCCAGGTAAGTTATTGTTGACAGTTATGTTTTTTTTATCTATAGTGTATTTTGTGCGTGTACTCTAGAGAGGAGACGGACTGCAGGATTTGGGAGTAGACAGCCCTCCCCCAGAGGCATTATGCCACCTTTCTCCCTGCCCCTGTTGACAATGGCGTGTGAGAGGGGGTCCTCACATACAGCCCGTCCTACCTGCTCCGCTTTGAAGGCCAACGTGGCAGAGGGACTCCCTATAAGGTAGTGAGAGGATTTGCCCGCTCAAACAGCCCCGTTAGTCCTTCGCCTCTCTTTTTAGAGACCGCGTGGTCAGAGTGCGCGCATGTTAACCCAATTTTCTAGTGCGCGTTGTAAGTGTGGTGGTTTTTGTGGGAGGGGGGTAGCGTACTAAGCGCAGGCTTACCTCGCATAGCACTCCACCGGAGGCCGGGCTGAGACCACCAAACTCAATTGACATGTAGCCGAGAGCGGGATCAGAACCCCTAGCTGCAGAGGTGAATGGCTTGTCAGCGCAGTGGCAATCGCGTTGACCCACCGCAGCTCCTTTGTTGACAGTTATTTAAGGTCATATGTAATTAATGTAAGGGCAGATGTTATTAACCCAGACGCCATGTTGTGGTAACATAAATCACCACCAGCCAAGGTATTCATAGCACTGTTGAAAAAGACATGGGACAGCAGACAGCAACACAGAAGTTATGTGGGACATACATTTCACATTGCTTTGCATGGGACTTTATACAAAAACCACGACCATCACAAATGGGGGTAGTTAATGGATAAATTAACTATCCTATGCTTTAAGTGGACGTGTAAGTAACATGTGACTAAGTGTTATCGAAATATCTACAGCTGTTATGAAGTAACACGTATTTCCCATAGAGTTGAATGGGAATTTAAAGAAAAACCACCACCATGGCAAATGGGGGAGGGTAAGGCTTAAATCACCTATACAATGTTGGTGGCTGACATATAAGTAACCTGTGTGCCAAGTTTCATGTAAATATCTTTCGCCGTTTGGACATGATGCTGGAACATACATACATACATACAGACACGTTGAGTTTTATATATATAGATTCCCACTAAATTCCTGTGTTAGGCGTGGGGTTTTCATAGTAATCCCGTGTGGTCCATCAGGCCCTTTTTTTTTTAACATGATATAGTCTGAACAAAACAAGGAGACAAAAACAGCTCATTTTACCATGGTGGCATGCCAGCTCACGCTCAGTTCCTGTAGTGTGCCCACAAGACCCTTTAATATAACATTTTCCCATTGGTTAACTGTCTATATAAATTAATTTGTATTCACATACAATACAGCAGAGCACACCGAATTTGCATACGTCATTATAAAATATTTTTCTAATATATGAACATTGTGTTATTCTAGGAGCTCCGCTACCAACTGTGCGCAGCAAGCGCAAAAGATGCCAGGACACTGATGAGGAGGAAGAAGAGGAGGATGTTCTAGAGGAGGATGTGCCAGAGGAGGATGAGGCACAGGAGGAGAGGGATGAGGAGGATCAGCCAGGGACCTCCCACTCGCCAGCCACCCGCTCCTGTTGTGGAGCATGTACCCCCCCAAAAAACAATCCCGAGTTTGACGATATGCTGGTCGCTGGAGAGGTGGAGGTGGTGCAAATTGAAGGTCCGGTGAGCATCGTTCAGGAAGGTAAATATGTGCACAAGATTAATAACATTTCAACAATAAAATGTAGATATAAAAATGGAGAACATATAAAGCGCACCCGTCAGATTGCAGAACCATAATATGGTATTTATGATAGAAGTATACAGGTAGTGCAGAATTATTAGGCAAGTTGTATTTTTGAGGATTAATTTTATTATTAAACAACAACCATGTTCTCAATGAACCTCAAAAACTCATTAATATCAAAGCTGAATATTTTTGAAAGTAGTTTTTATTTTGTTTTTAGTGTTAGCTATTTTAGGGGGGTATCTGTGCATGCAGGTGAGTACTATTACTGTGCTGAATTATTAGGCAACCTAACAAAAAACACATATATATACCCCATTTCAATTATTTATTGTTAACAGTGAAACCAATATAACATCTCAACATTCAAAAATATACATTTCTGTCATTCAAAAACAAAAACAAAATCAGTGACCAATATAGCCACTTTTCTTTGCAAGGACACTCATGCAGCCTGCCATCCATGGATTCTGTCGTGTGTTTTTTTATGTGTTCACCATCAACATTGCGTGCAGCAACAACCGCAGCCTCCCAGACAATGTTCAGAGAGGTGTACTCTTTTCCCTCCTTGTAAATCTCACATTTGATGATGGACCACAGGTTCTTCTCAATGGGGTTCAGATCAGGTGAACAAGGAGGCCATGTCATTAGTTTTTTTTTCTTTAATACACTTTCTTGCCAGGCACCCTGTGGAGTACTTGGACGCGTGTGATGGAGCATTGTCCTGCATGAAAATCATGTTTTTATTGAAGGATGCAGACTTCTTCCTGTACCCACTGCTTGAAGAAGGGGTCTTCCAGAAACTGGCAGTAGGACTGGGAGTTGAGCTTCACTCCATCCTCAACCCCAAAAGGCCCCACAAGCTCATCTTTGATGATACCAGCCCAAACCAGTACTCCACCTCCACCTTGCTGGCGTCTGAGGCGGACTGGAGCTCTCTCGCCCTTCACCAATCCAGCCACTGGCCCATTCCTTTTTGTCCATCAAAACTCACTCTCATTTCAGCAGTCCATACAACGGTAGAAAAATCAGTCCTGAGATATTTCTTGGCCCAGTCTTGACGTTTCAGCTTGTGGTCTTGTTGAGTAGTGGTCGTCTTTCAGCCTTTCTTAACTTGGCCATGTCTCTGAGTATTGCACACCTTGTGCTTTTGTGCATCCAGTGATCTTGCAGCTCTGAAATATGGCCAAACTGGTGGCAAGTGGCATTGGCAGCTGCACACGCTTGACTTTTCTCAGTTCATGGGCAGTTATTTTGCGCCTTGGTATTTTCCACACGCCTCTTGCGACCCTGTTGGACTATTTAGAATGAAATGCTTGATTGTTCGATGATCACGCTTCAGGAAGCTTTTCAATTTTAAGAGTGCTGCATGCCTCTGCAAGATATCACACTATTTTTGCCTTTTCTGAGACTGTCAAGTCTTCTTTTGACCCATTTTGCCAAAGGAAAGGAAGTTGACTAAATAATTATGCACACCTGATATACTGTAGAGTGTTGATGTCATTAGACCACACACCTTCTCATTACAGAGTTGTACATTACCTAATATGCCTAATTGGTATTAGGCTTTCAAGCCTATACAGCTTGGAGTAAGACAACATGCATAAAGAGGATGATGTGGTCCAATTACTCATTTGCCTAATAATTCTGCACTCCCGGTCTGTGCTAGACACATAACAAGTGTATAGACATGATAATGATTGATTAATAAGCAACAGAAATGTTTTATGTATTTGTTAACGGTCTTTGAAAACAATTTTTTTTTCTTATATCCTAACAGCTACAATCCAATTGAGCGGTAGGAATGCAGCTCGGATGAAAATGTGTGAAAAAAGTAAGGGCTAATAACAGGCAAATTAAGTATCTTTCAAATCAAAATGAACAAATAGAGAAGGAGATGGACAAAATGGATGCAAAAGACAAAGAAACCCTGAAACGCCTGAAGACTCACCTTCACTTGTAATATTGTGTTTAATAAAAAGTTTTATTTGTTTGAAATGTTTCTTTGTTTTTGAGATAGATTTTTAGGTTTTTCAACACATCTAACTTCACATCTAACACATCAACATCAACATCAACACATCTAACTTCATAAGAAGTAAAATCATTTTATAATATTATTTTATTTAACACAAAAATAGGAGAAACTAAAGTACACAGACACAGTCACGACGAACACAAAGTAAACTGTTGAAAAATGAACATAACAAAAGCAACAATAGATATAGATATAGAGAGAGAGAGCAAGAAAGAGAGAGAGAGAGAGTGCAGATTTGCGCTTGCATACAGGCAATGGTTGCAGTATAAAGGCCGCAAATCAGGGCTAAACATAAAGTTTTATTTTTTTAGTTACACTTGCTGTTACGATCCTGTCTGGTAGCTTGTAGCGGAGGCTCTTGGTGGATACGCTGTGCCAGAGAGGTCATGAAGCATTACTCAGCATGGAGGCAGCAGCAGTAGTATTAAAATGTAATGTAACTAGAAAAGATACAATTTTAGGGTAAATTGTGCGGCATGGTCTTGCCTCCACCAATACAACTGACTGCATACGGTGCCCTAGAGATGAAATGTGATCCAACCGTGTGTCAATCCAGTTCGGTCCATTGCCCCATCAAAAACTGCTCCATCAAAAACTAGCCCATCAAAACTGCACCTTAAAAACTAGGGGCTGCGCATCTTCAACCGTCTCACGATTCGATGCAATTTCGATTATCAAGTCCACGATTCGATTTGATTCCGCGATGCATCACGATGCATCACGATTGCAGCGCAAGTGAGCATGGCTCTCCCCCCAAAATACTAAAGGAGATTATCAGAGACTGCAGACATTGTACAAGAAATAGTCAGAGACTGCAGACATAGTACATGAGATGGTCAGAGACTGCAGACATAGTACAGGAGATTGTCATAGACTGCAGACATAGTACAGGAGATTGTCAGAGACTGCAGACATAGTACAGGAGATGGTCAGACTGCATACATAGTACATGAGATGGTCAGACTGCAGACATAGTACATGAGATGGTCAGACTGCAGACATAGTACAAGAGATGGTCAGACTGAAGACATAGTACATGAGATGGTCAGACTGCAGACATAGTACATGAGATGGTCAGACTGAAGACATATTACATGAGATGGTCAGACTGCAGACATAGTACATGAGATGGTCAGAGACTGCAGACATAGTACATGAGATGGTCAGAGACTGCAGACATAGTACATGAGATGGTCAGACTGAAGACATAGTACATGAGATGGTCAGACTGCAGACATAGTACATGAGATGGTCAGACTGCAGACATAGTACAGGAGATTGTCAGAGACTGCAGACATAGTACAGGAGATGGTCAGACTGCAGACATAGTACATGAGATGGTCAGAGACTGCAGACATAGTACATGAGATGGTCAGAGACTGCAGACATAGTACATGAGATGGTCAGACTGAAGACATAGTACATGAGATGGTCAGACTGAAGACATATTACATGAGATGGTCAGACTGCAGACATAGTACATGAGATGGTCAGAGACTGCAGACATAGTACATGAGATGGTCAGAGACTGCAGACATAGTACATGAGATGGTCAGACTGAAGACATAGTACATGAGATGGTCAGACTGCAGACATAGTACATGAGATGGTCAGACTGCAGACATAGTACAGGAGATTGTCAGAGACTGCAGACATAGTACAGGAGATTGTCAGAGACTGCAGACATAGTACATGAGATGGTCAGAGACTGCAGACATAGTACATGAGATGGTCAGACTGCAGACATAGTACATGAGATGGTCAGACTGCAGACATAGTACATGAGATGGTCAGAGACTGCAGACATAGTACATGAGATGGTCAGAGACTGCAGACATAGTACATGAGATGGTCAGACTGAAGACATAGTACATGAGATGGTCAGACTGAAGACATAGTACATGAGATGGTCAGACTGAAGACATAGTACATGAGATGGTCAGACTGCAGACATAGTACATGAGATGGTCAGAGACTGCAGACATAGTACATGAGATGGTCAGAGACTGCAGACATAGTACATGAGATGGTCAGACTGAAGACATAGTACATGAGAATGGTCAGAATGAAGACATATTACATGAGATGGTCAGACTGCAGACATAGTACATGAGATGGTCAGAGACTGCAGACATAGTACATGAGATGGTCAGAGACTGCAGACATAGTACATGAGATGGTCAGACTGAAGACATAGTACATGAGATGGTCAGACTGCAGACATAGTACATGAGATGGTCAGACTGCAGACATAGTACAGGAGATTGTCAGAGACTGCAGACATAGTACAGGAGATGGTCAGACTGCAGACATAGTACATGAGATGGTCAGAGACTGCAGACATAGTACATGAGATGGTCAGACTGCAGACATAGTACAGGAGATGGTCAGACTGCAGACATAGTACAGGGATTGTCAGAGACTGCAGACAGTAGTAATGAGATGTTCAGACTGCAGACATAGTACATGAGATGGTCAGACTGAAGACATAGTACATGAGATGGTCAGACTGCAGGACATAGTACATGAGATGGTCAGACTGCAGACATAGTACATGAGATGGTCAGACTGCAGACATAGTACATGAGATGGTCAGAGACTGCAGACATAGTACATGAGAGGGTCATAGACTGCAGACATAGTACAGGAGATTGTCATAGACTGCAGACATAGTACAGGAGATTGTCATAGACTGCAGACATAGTACATGAGATGGTCAGAGACTGCAGACATAGTACATGAGATGGTCAGAGAGACTGCAGACATAGTACAGGAGATTGTCATAGACAGCAGACATAGTACAGGAGATTGTCAGAGACTGCAGACATAGTACATGAGATGGTCAGACTGCAGACATAGTACATGAGATGGTCAGACTGAAGGACATAGTACATGAGATGGTCAGACTGCAGACATAGTACAGGAGATTGTCAGAGACTGCAGACATAGTACATGAGATGGTCAGGACTGCAGACATAGTACATGAGATGGTCAGAGACTGCAGACATAGTACATGAGATGGTCAGACTGCAGACATAGTACAGGAGATTGACAGAGACTGCAGACATAGTACATGAGATGTTCAGACTGCAGACATAGTACATGAGATGGTCAGACTGAAGACATAGTACATGAGATGGTCAGACTGCAGACATAGTACATGAGATGGTCAGACTGCAGACATAGTACAGGAGATTGACAGAGACTGCAGACATAGTACATGAGATGTTCAGACTGAAGACATAGTACATGAAGATGGTCAGACTGCAGACATAGTACATGAGATGGTCAGACTGCAGACATAGTACAGGAGATTGTCAGAGACTGCAGACATAGTACAGGAGATTGTCAGAGACTGCAGACATAGTACAGGAGATGGTCAGACTGCAGACATAGTACATGAGATGGTCAGAGACTGCAGACATAGTACATGAGATGGTCAGACTGCAGACATAGTACAGGAGATTGTCAGAGACTGCAGACATAGTACATGAGATGTTCAGACTGCAGACATAGTACATGAGATGGTCAGACTGAAGACATAGTACATGAGATGGTCAGACTGCAGACATAGTACATGAGATGGTCAGACTGCAGACATAGTACATGAGATGGTCAGACTGCAGACATAGTACATGAGATGGTCAGAGACTGCAGACATAGTACATGAGAGGGTCATAGACTGCAGACATAGTACAGGAGATTGTCATAGACTGCAGACATAGTACAGGAGATTGTCATAGACTGCAGACATAGTACAGGAGATTGTCATAGACTGCAGACATAGTACATGAGATGGTCAGAGACTGCAGACATAGTACATGAGATGGTCAGACTGCAGACATAGTACAGGAGATTGTCAGAGACTGCAGACATAGTACAGGAGATTGTCATAGACTGCAGACATAGTACATGAGATGGTCAGAGACTGCAGACATAGTACATGAGATGGTCAGAGACTGCAGACATAGTACATGAGATGGTCAGAGACTGCAGACATAGTACAGGAGATTGTCATAGACAGCAGACATAGTACAGGAGATTGTCAGAGACTGCAGACATAGTACATGAGATGGTCAGACTGAAGACATAGTACATGAGATGGTCAGACTGCAGACATAGTACAGGAGATTGTCAGAGACTGCAGACATGTACATGAGATGGTCAGACTGCAGACATAGTACATGAGATGGTCAGAGACTGCAGACATAGTAATGAGATGGTCAGAGACTGCAGACATAGTACATGAGATGGTCAGACTGCAGACATAGTACATGAGATGGTCAGAGACTGCAGACATAGTACATGAGAGGGTCATAGACTGCAGACATAGTACAGGAGATTGTCATAGACTGCAGACATAGTACAGGAGATTGTCATAGACTGCAGACATAGTAAGGAGATTGTCATAGACTGCAGACATAGTACAGGAGATTGTCATAGACTGCAGACATAGTACATGAGATGGTCAGAGACTGCAGACCATAGTACATGAGATGGTCAGACTGCAGACATAGTACATGAGATGGTCAGAGACTGCAGACATAGTACATGAGATGGTCAGACTGCAGACATAGTACAGGAGATTGTCAGAGACTGCAGACATAGTACATGAGATGGTCAGACTGCAGACATGTACTATGTCTGCAGTCTCTGATACTATCTCCTGTACTATGTCTGTAGTCTCTGACCATCTCCTGTACTATGTCTGCAGTCTCTGACCATCTCCTGTACTATGTCTGCAGTCTATGACAATCTCCTGTACTATGTCTGCAGTCTCTGACCATCTCCTGTACTATGTCTGCAGTCTCTGACCATCTCATGTACCATGTCTGCAGTCTCTGACCATCTCATGTACTATGTCTGCAGTCTGACCATCTCATGTACTATGTCTGCAGTCTGACCATCTCATGTACTATGTCTTCAGTCTGACCATCTCATGTACTATGTCTGCAGTCTGAACATCTCATGTACTATGTCTGCAGTCTCTGTCAATCTTCCTGTACTATGTCTGCAGTCTGACCATCTCATGTACTATGTCTGCAGTCTCTGACCATCTCATGTACTATGTCTGCAGTCTCTGACAATCTCCTGTACTATGTCTGCAGTCTCTGACAATCTCCTGTACTATGTCTGCAGTCTGACCATCTCATGTACTATGTTTCAGTCTGACCATCTCATGTACTTTGTCTGCAGTCTGAACATCTCATGTACTATGTCTGCAGTCTCTGACAATCTCCTGTACTATGTCTGCAGTCTGACCATCTCATGTACTATGTCTGCAGTCTCTGACCATCTCATGTACTATGTCTGCAGTCTGACCATCTCCTGTACTATGTCTGCGGTCTCTGACAATCTCCTGTACTATGTCTGCAGTCTGACCATCTCATGTACTATGTCTGCAGTCTGACCATCTCATGTACTATGTCTTCAGTCTGACCATCTCATGTACTATGTCTGCAGTCCTGAACATCTCATGTACTATGTCTGCAGTCTCTGTCAATCTCCTGTACTATGTCTGCAGTCTGACCATTCATGTACTATGTCTGCAGTCTCTGACCATCTCAGGTACTATGTCTGCAGTCTGACCATCTCATGTACTTTGTCTGCAGTCTGACCATCTCATGCACTATGTCTGCAGTCTCTGACCATCTCCTGTACTATGTCTGCTGTATATGACAATTCCTGTACTATGTCTGCAGTCTCTGACCATCTCATGTACTATGTCTGCAGTCTCTGACCATCTCATGTACTATGTCTGCAGTCTATGACAATCTCCTGTATATGTCTGCAGTCTGGACCATCTCATGTACTATGTCTGCAGTCTATGACAATCTCATGTACTATGTCTGCAGTCTGACCATCTCCTGTACTATGTCTGCAGTCTCTGACAATCTCATGTACTATGTCTGCAGTCTATGACAATCTCCTGTACTATGTCTGCAGTCTCTGACCATCTCCTGTACTATGTCTGCAGTCTCTGACCATCTCATGTAACAGGAGATGGTCAGACTGCAGACATAGTACATGAGATGGTCAGACTGCAGACATAGTACATGAGATGGTCAGAGACTGCAGACATAGTACATGAGATGGTCAGACTGCAGACATAGTACAGGAGATTGTCAGAGATGCAGACATAGTACATGAGATGGTCAGACTGCAGACATGTACTATGTCTGCAGTTCTGACTATCTCCTGTACTATGTCTGCAGTCTCTGACCATCTCCTGTACTATGTCTGCAGTCTCTGACCATCTCCTGTACTATGTCTGCAGTCTATGACAATCTCCTGTACTATGTCTGCAGTCTCTGACCATCTCCTGTATATGTCTGCAGTCTCTGACCATCTCATGTACATGTCTGCAGTCTCTGACCATCTCATGTACCTATGTCTGCAGTCTGACCATCTCATGTACTATGTCTGCAGTCTGACCATCTCATGTACTATGTCTTCAGTCTGACCAATCTCATGTACTATGTCTAGCAGTGATGAACATCTATGTACTATGTCTGCAGTCTTGTCAATCTCTGTACTATGTCTGCAGTATGACCATCTCATGTATATGTCTGCAGTGCATATGACCATCTCATGTATCTATGTCTGCAGTCTCTGACAATCTCCTGTACTATGTCTGCAGTCTCTGACAATCTCCTTGTACTATGTCTGCAGTCTGACCATCTCATGGTTGTACTATGTCTTCAGTCTGACCATCTCATGTACTTTGTCTGCAGTCTGAACATTCATGTACTATGTCTGCAGTCCTGACATCTCTCTGTACTTGTGCTGCAGTCTGAACCATCTCCTGTACTATGTCTGCAGTCTTGACCATCTCCTGTACTATGTCTGCAGTCTCTTTTTTTTTTTATATCTCTGACATCTGTATCTTCCTGGTATGTCTGTCGGTCTCTGACAATCTCCTGTACTATGTCTGCAGTCTGACCATCTCATGTACTATGTCTGCAGTCTGACCATCTCATGTACTATGTCTTCAGTCTGACCATCTCATGTACTATGTCTGCAGTCTGAACATCTCATGTACTATGTCTGCAGTCTCTGTCAATCTCCTGTACTATGTCTGCAGTCTGACCATCTCATGTACTATGTCTGCAGTCTCTGACCATCTCAGGTACTATGTCTGCAGTCTGACCATCTCATGTACTTTGTCTGCAGTCTGACCATCTCATGCACTATGTCTGCCGTCTTGACCATCTCCTGTACTATGTCTGCTGTATATGACAATTCTCCTGTACTATGTCTGC